>JBAFTB010000008.1:5010356-5032691 GCA_037177355.1 Melanotaenia trifasciata | reverse complement strand
AAACACCGAGGGCTACACGTTTGGGAAAACTTTTTTCCTCCACGACGCTCTTTTGGTCTGTCTGGGCCAACAGCCCAGTCTTTTTTTTTTTTTTTTTTTTTTTTTTTGTTTTCTTCTAAGGCTCTCTGTGCTATTCTCACCAAATGTGAACTATTATTATATTGTGTTAGAGGAAAGCTGATTGTTGTTCTCGCAGCTTTCATTGCCTGCAAGCTGAACGGCTGCAACATGACTTCAAGTGCAAGTAAGTGTTTGAAACATGGAGGTTAAAGATGTGATTATTAGATTTATTTCAAGTCTTCAGAAGGTTTTGTGTCCCTGGATCAAAAGGTTCCTGGGAACTTAGGGAATTTTTCAATTTGTCACCGTAAATGACAGCTAAAATGGATTTCATGTTTCTGATATCCTGCAAATGGCATGTCATCTCCCTGAAATCAGCCAGAAGAAAACGTAGTGGTTGGTCTGAGTAAGCTCTCTTAGTCTTAGACCATCATTCCAAAATCCTACCTGAAACCAGTCTAGGCAGGTTTAGTATTAAATATCAAAACTGAAACCATTCCAATCAAGACATAACCCATCAGCCCATAGCCAGTCCAAACCAAAGCCAAAATTAACAACACCAAAAGCCAAAACAGGTCCAATCCTAAACCCAAAGTCAATCCCAAAATCAACCCAATAGTAAGATTACAACCAGTCTAACCCCAAAACAAAACCAATGCAAAACCATTCTAATCAAGCCATAACCAGTTTTGAGCTAAGCCGAGAACCAGTCCTAATCATTGTATAACCAGCCTAGAGTCAAGTCCATTACCAGTCCAAACCCAAAGCAAAGATCAGTCCACCAATACATGCCAAAACCAGTCTAAACTAGGACTAAAATGAGTCCAATGAGTCCTCTGTGAACACAAGGCCAAAACAATTCCAATACCATTATCATATCCAGTCTTAAAGCCAACCCAATAACAAGACTATAACCAATATAAACCCAAGACAAAACCCTCGACCAAAGTCAATTGTAAACCAGTCCAAAATCAATTCCACAAGTCCAAACCAAAGACTAAAACCAGTCCAAAACTTTAGCTTGAAACTTTACTGAAGCATCTGGGGGCTAAAAGACTGTGGTAATCCTTTAAGGTACCACATCGAAGATCACCACTCAGATAACTCATTTTGCTATACCCATAAAGTGAAGTGAAAAAACATACAAAATGATAAAAAGGTGAGGTGTGTGAGCTGATTCAGGACCTAACTATAGATCAGATAAGATTTTCCTGCAGATGACAGATGGATGCAGCGTTAGCTTGTTGTTGCGATCAGCGAGTAATAACCACCAGCTCTCTGGTGCAGTGAAGCTTTTGTTTTGTTCAGCTCTGTCAGTAAAGCTGCTGAAGTTTCAGTTTATAATCATGAAAAGAATCTGATTCTGATCATTTCACATACTTGTGTAGGATATAAATCAGGAGAAAGATGTTGTGGTGTCTTCTGATATAAAAACTACCTAAAATTATTATATTTATTTAGCATAACTTAACTAATGACTAGAGTTTAAAAACATTTTTGTTATCGATTGCTTTAAAGCAAATGATATGAAGATCTTGTAACTTGCGTGTATGGCTGTGCATGGGCTGACAGGGTTGTTCCATCTCACAAAAAGTAGGGGGTGCCAAAGAGCACAAAAAAACCTCAGTAAGACGGTGAGAGCTTTCCCCTGTAAGTACGTTTACGTGTATATCCGACTTTTGGAAAACTCAGCTGCAGAGCGATGGTGGATTGCCTCATGAGCCATTATGCAGATGGTCGCAGGTCATTTCCACTTGATGGTCTTCGACGGCAAAGCGTGGAGCCTGGAGATGGCAGGGCTGGAGAATCTCCATGTGTTCACAGATGAGAGAAAACCCAGTTGTGGGGCAACAGCTAATCACTCTGAAGCTTCCACTGACATCGCCGCTCCAGACATTTCTCTCAGAATCTATCTGCTATTATGAGCCATAAACTTTGTATGGATGAAGAATGACTGCTCATAAAAACGTCTTCCAAAGCATCATGACCTTCACCCCTGTCTTCATCGCTCTAACAATAGCTCCACACCTCCTCTGTTACTTGTTTTCAGGTGCGTTTTGATCATGATTTGAGTGTGTTTGAAATAATTATCTGCACAGCGTTAGCTCAGCAAAAATAGCCATGCAGATAATTAAAGCAGGTTTGAAATCAAAGCTTGATGACTGTGTTTCTTAGCACCTGGGCAATCATTGCCCAATAAAGACCAGCTACAAATCATTCTTGTAGCCGTCCCTGGTAAAGAGGTGAAAAGACCATTCTTTAAATAAAATCACAGACTTCACTTTCATTGGAAAAGTTTGTTCCCTCTCTGCACACTGGCTAGAAGACGAACCCAAAGCAGTTTACTGCCTCATTGAACTTATGTAAAGAACACATGCCATTATTACCCTCGTTGTTCCAGTCAGCTTCTCATATTTACATGGATGAGGGAGGAGGAGGAGGAAAAGGAGGAGAGGGCAGCTCTCCTTCCTCAACCAGAAAACCTCTGACATTAGACTGAGTTAATGCCCCTATTAGTGGTGAGTCTGCACAGATTTTGAACACACAGTTCAGCAGAAGCACAGAAAACAGGACATTTTCTTCAAAAATCATGAGCATATACAGAGGTGAAGCAATTAGAAGTCATTTTTAAACCTAACGTTAATTTATTTTTATTTTCGTAATTGTTTTTCCTTTCTTTTTAAGTTTTAGTTTATCTTTAATTATAAGGCTAAAATGAATTGTTTTTAAAGTGGTCCAACTGATCACCAACAAACTGAACAGACAGCAGAGACACTGATGGTTTGTTTTTCTAATATTTTTTCTATATAATTGTTGGATTCTGTTTTAAAAAGTAAAAACTCAGATTTAAACATGAATGTATGGGATATTTCCAAATTCATTATAACTTCTCAGATTGCCATGTCTCGTGTCTCATTCATCCAGTTTTGTGAATGCTACTATAGCTTTGGGTGTGATGTCCCATAGCTTACTTAATTTACTGTATCCACATACGTAACCTCTTCCTGCCAGAGGTCCCGTGGGCAGGACATGATAAATAAACAGATTCTACTAAGTCTCCCTTGTAAGTACCCACAAGTTATACACTACTGGAAAGCTAAGATTATTGCGATGTGAATGAAGTACGTTACAATCATAACTATAGATTTCGTAAACACTTATTTCAGACCATTCTCGAATGAAATTTATTTTTAAAGCCATACTGTGTTCCAGTAGCAGATGATGGGGCAACAAAAACAACCCTCTTACATCAGCAAGGATCCAGTAAAAGTAAATAGTTGGTCCTAACAAGTTGTTTTATACATAAAAGCTTGTTTTAGGTGAAAATAAAAAAAAATTAAATGATTTTGTTTGTTGATTAATTTGTCTTTTTTTTCTTATGAGCACTTTGGTCAAGACATGAGTAATTAATCTTGTTTTTTGCTCATTTTACTTGGCTTTACTTTACTTTATCGGGTTCGCCCCCCCTGTTTTCCTTCAGATCTGCCTCATTTCTTGGTGTCATAGATGCAACAAGCTGTTGAAAACATTCCTCAGAGGTTTTGCTCCATATTGACATGACAGCATCACACAGTTGCAGCAAACAATATTTAGGTGGGCTGTGGCATTTAAACCGTCAACAAGAAATTCTGGTCCAGACAACTGCTGCTCACCTGATATTTTCTCATCTTCTTTCTCTGTAAACCCTAGAGATGGCTGTGAGTTAAAATCCCAGTAGATCAGCAGTTTCTGAAACTCAGACCAAAAACCATTAAATCCCATTTCTTCCTCATTCTGTAGATCAGTTTTGAGTCGTCTTGACCATGTATACATGATTAAAACTATATTCACACTACAGGTCTAGATGATCAAATCCAATTTTTTGCAACCTCCATCACACTTTAGTGTGAACTGTACAAGACCCTGAAGTGACCCGCATGCACAGAGGAAGACATGATGCTGCTGTGTTTACAAAGATAAATATGGATGCTACGCTTGTTAGCATGTGCATGTCAAGTTTCCAAGTTGTGCAGTCATAGCTGGACAAATGTTTAAAATTGTCCCGTCCATTGCTTATGTTCAGTCTTGCTGTGCCTCCTCCAGCACAGAGTTGTGACATCTGTCTCCAGTGATGTAAAAGCCAGATAAAATGGTACATGACCATTCAGGTTGAGGTTGCTTTGAAAAATTGTGAATGTGTGAAAGTGGTCTGTGTCAGATTTGAAAACATCTGATTTGTGCTGTTAGGAGTCTGAGGTTTAAGATAAGTACATACGAGTCATGTTATCCAACCTTCTGGACATTGTAACAGACCCAGCTTTTACATGCTGGTTTTTTGCTAATTGTAAGAGTACATATTGTCCTAAATGACGTCAACATCAGTATCCTTGTGTTTTTGCTTCAGGTTAATTGTGCACTCCTGCCGCTTCTGGAGCTAAACAGACCGTGCAGCAAACATTTGGGTAATCCCTGTCTGTATCAACACTGGCCGGAGCGTTTTGAATCACAGGCGGCCATCTTTGGTCACCGGCTTCAGTGTTTGGAACCTGTTGATGAGGCGCAGGATCCTCTGTCAAAACCCCACGAGGGAAATCAGCCTGCTAATTTGCAGGAAGCACCGGCCTCCTCCCTGGATTTAAGCATGCATGGCTGCAGCTGAACAAGCAGAGTGGAGGTGGGGGGAGGCTCAGAGAAAAGAGCTCGCTTTCAGTGTTTGAAAAGACAGAGCCGGATAACGAGGCCTCCCCTTAACCTGCCTGCACCTTTTAAACAAATTATCTGAGCTAATGTCTCCACAGAGGCTGGGAATCCGGTAGATGAGGGATACAGAAAGGCAACCCATGAGCACATCAAGTGTCACAAAAAAAACAACAGCAAAAGGTTGAACAACACTTTTATTTTAAACAAGCTGAAACTATCAACTCTTATACTTGCATTCAAGTTTACCTAAATAACTAAAACTAACCAAAACTAATGAGATATTGTTCAATACAATATAAGTAATCTAATTACTCTAAAATGGTTCTTTGCCACATGTTTTCCCAAACAATTCCAATGATGAGCTCTTACAACATGTTAATAAAAAAGAAAAAGAAAAAAAAACTGGCTCAAGCAGCAGTACACAAAAATTTGAAAAGTGACACATGTCATAAGCTAACATGTCATCAGCTAACATGTCATTGAACTGCTGTTGTTTTGTCATGTGTCAAAATTATTCATCAATACTGTGGCTGGGAACTCTGCCTTTACTTTGCAGAGCATCACCTATGGCATTTTAAGTCCCCCCCCCCCCCAAAAAAAAAGAAAGGTGAATTCAGTAGCTAATTAGTACCTTGAGGAACTGTTATGAAACTAGCATACTGCATGAGAAGTTAGCAAAAGATAAGCATGTTATTCTGTAAAAGCAATTAATTTACTTTCACAGCTAATAAATATGTGTTTGGAGCCATCAAAATGTCAAGCTAGCACTTTGTGAGGGAAGTTAGCACAAGATTGATAGATGGGTAGATGGGTAGGGGGAGAAGAAACTAGCTAACTAGTATGCACTAAGGGAGGACAAAAAGCCAAGCTAGCACACTATGGTGAAGTTAATAAACTAGGCTAGGTGGTGAGGTGAATCCACTTTGACTTTCCCAAAAATACCTGAATTCATCTTTATTTTAGGACACTGACGTCCCTATAGAACACAGATCTCTAACCTTTATTTTTTTATCAGCTGCCTTCAGATTTGATTTGAAAACAAACAGCGTGGGAAACTGTTAGCATGTGGTGCATTTTCTGCTGAAAGAGTGAAAATGAATATTACCATTCTGTTCCGATTGCATGTAGTCTGTGTTTTAGCTTTTTCTTCTTGAGATTAGCTCTGTTGTATGTGTTGAGAAAGTGTTGCAGTTCACTGTTATCTGCTGGCAAGCATATTCATAGATCCCCACTGACAACAAAGGAAAAACGTTTACTTGTGCCCAGCAAATTTTAAGGCCAAAAGAGTTTTTTCATGACAAAACCTGTAGAGTTTTTTATGATTTAGAATTTTCTTTTAATAAGTTCACTTCGGGGTTATTAAAAATATTTTTGAATATTCTGTTTTCATTTTAAGCACAAATGAGTTCTAGTTATTTATTTAAACTCATTTTTTTTATTTATTTATGTATTTATTTACCTATAATCCTGCTGATAGTTTATTATTTATGAGTACAGTTTGCCAGTGTCTCCTGCAAGCCTCAAATTCACAAAGTATATTTGCTGTAGTTTTCCTGATGTCTGGCTTTGTTTAAGTTAAATCTTCCTTTAGAAAATCTAATTTGGATATTATGAGCCTTTCTGTGTGATCCTGTCATAAATGTATTATCTCATCTTATTCTTCACTGTTTTACTTTCCAGCAGTGTTTGCCATCTTCAACACCTCTTTTGGTGCCTAATTACAATTCCTCTGACACTGTTTTAGTCATTTATTAGAGTTAAATAAAAGCACTGCAGTAAGCTTGTATGATTGTCTCCATCAAACCTGCTAATTGTTGCAATATTCAATTTTCTTTGTCTGGAATGTGATTAGCACCCAGTTGGCATCAATGAAATCAAATATTATTTACAGGCTCATTCTGGGCGCAAAAATCGAATATACACCTTAAAAGCTGCAGGATTCCTTTTTTTCTCTCTCTCGCCAATCTAACACTTTGTTTTTGCAGTCGACTCAGAATAGATTTAAAAACATAACGAGTTATTGTCGAGGCTCCCTCCTGCTGAACGCTGTGCCTTACAGGAAGAAGAGGAGCCCACTCCGGGTGTTAAAAGTGCTCGAGGGCATTAAGAGACTGCAGCAACCAATGGCCGGAGGTCCTATTGTCACCCCCCCCCATATGTATGTAGATGAGTCTCTGCCCCTCCCAACCCCACCCCCTCCATCTAACATTAATTAGCAGAGTGCTACCTTGTGTAGTATTTGGTAACAAAGCCACATTGGCGGATGCAGAAATTTGCAGGATTCAGTTTTTAATTAAGTGCAGGAGTGAACAGGTGTGCTAACGAGCAAAAAGGAGTTAATTTGAATAAAACTGTTCATCGGGGGGTTGGAGGGCTCACAATGTTGGAAGGGTACTGCTGAAGAGTGACATGAATGAAAATTAATTCCAGTTTATGAAAATTTTCTAGTCGTGGTTAAAGCTTCAGAAGATTTTTTTTTAATTCTTAATGAGGCACATTTAAAACCTGAGTTCCAAAGTTCTTTTACAAAGAAATAGGTAGAAATAATAAAGTAAAAACAAAATTTGAAATAAGAAAATAACAAACAAACAGCAAAACAACATAGAAAAAAAAAATCAGCAGGTGAGTACTCGGTACAGTCTTGAACCACAAAAGTGTTTTGAAAAACTTTGACATGAGGTCATGGAGGGAAACCATGGCACTATAATCATTTTTACCACTGTGACTTTCACTATGTGACATTATATCTGGTTAAATTAATGCCCATACCGAAACTATAGCTCACTCACATATTTTAGCTTGTGAACAAATGATGCTAAAACATGCAAGTCAGTCAGACATGTTAAACTTGTGCACTCATAATTAAACTCCAGTATATTTTCTCCCTTAATTTAAGGAAACCAGTGCGCTGTTGTTGTTTTTTTTTTTGTTTTTTTTTATTTTAAAGGGTTTTAAATTAATGTTTTCTGAACTCATCTTGCAGTTCTTTCAAGCCCTTTACAAAAAAATTCTGGTTCACTAGTGAAAGGATCACAACCTGTTGAGCCACTGTCCTGCAGATTTTACATGTTTGCCTGCTGCAATACACTTCAGTCAAATTATTAATGGGTCATTAGGGGCTTGAGCAGAACTTGACAACAAGCTGTCATTTAGATCAGGCATGTTGCAGCAGGGAAACATCTAAAACCTGCAGGACAGTTGGTGATCCTGCACTAAAGTGCATCACATTGGCCCTCCTCTCCACATTGAGGAAAAGAAAAAAGTTCTATAAACTGCAGAAAAACTCCTGGATAAATTATGTTAAAAAACACATATTTACTAAATTGATTAAATGTAAATGTTCGTCTACAGGTTTTCTGAATTCAGTAAAGCAGAGAAATTTTCCAGAGGGGAGGGACAGAACGTTTGTCAGTTTACGCTAAAGATCAGTGCTGTTTCTAAATACTATGGATAAAGGGTGAGTGCGGATTTTAAGTTCTGTAGATAATATCATACAGTTTTCGAAGCAGACCAGTCTGCAGTCATTGCATGGCAGATTACTCATTAAAACAAATTTGAAACTTGACTTGGGCTTGAGGTCAAAGACTTGAGACTTGACTTGGACTTGTGAACATCTGTGATAGCTGTTGATAGTATGCCAACAGAAAGCCAGACAATAGAATAATTATGTAAAAAGATCAAGGAAAATGCCCTCTTGGACAAGGTGAAATACGGTGGAGTTGTAGAACAAATTCAGTTTCTTTACTGAGCAATCATGCTTTCTTTTTTCCTGTAGCAGCTTCAACTTAAGTTAAAAAACTGTTGTAAACCTAAACAAACAGGTTTTTAACCAAACCTATGTTTGGTTATGTTTAGTTAAAAATGCAGTTTCGGTGATTTGAGTTTACGCTGATAATGCCAAAAGAAGCTGATTTCTGTTCTCTGAATGAAAGAATCCTGTTTCCATCCAGTCATAAAGCTAAATTGTTGGAAACCGTCTGTGTTGTGTGGCTTGTTAATGATGCTGAGCTGTTAAAAACATGTCCTTATTTCATGCATCATGTCCTGCTGACACTTCTCTCATTGATGGTGTCAAACTCAAGGACACTTTAATAATCAACACCATGCTCGACTCGCTTTCAGATGTGTTAGAATTTTAAGGTTTGCTAAGGACACATTGTTTGTGATGTTGTTTGAGAGCCTAGCAGTAAATGCAGAAGAAGAAACTTTCTGCTGATGGAGGTGCATTCAAACAGCGTCCACACCTGCAGTTAGAGCTTGTTACGAAATGTGACAGGCCCATAACTTTTACATCAAGCCAGCTGCCACCTCCACCCTACAGCTCAAACATCCACCTTCTGTTCATCACCTGCTGCAGCAGGAAGTGCTGTGGTGTTTCCAGCTAGAAGGAACAGGAAGTCTGTGTTTAACCTTTCTCCACCGTTTTCACACCTGAACTGGCTTTGTGCCGTGTGGACATTGCCTTAAAGTGATCAATTAACCTAATTAATTAACCTAACTAACTAACCTAATTAACCATGTCTTTGAATTGTGGGGGGAAGCCGGAGTACCCTGAGAGAACCCATGCACGGGGAGAACCTCTACACAGAACGGTCACCGTTCGAACCCCTCCAAGTCTTGAACCAGCAATCTTCTTGCTGTGAGACCGAGGGGCTAACCACCACCAAAATGTTTAAATTAAATTGTTTGTGCAGCATTATAATACTCTGCAAAAAGAAACAAATGAAAATAAAAATGATAAACTACTTAAGAGATTTAAGTGAATACTAACACAAAAGGATGACTGAAAAATATGACTATAAAATATAAAAAATATACAAAAAAGGCAGATTGTCACAGAACGATGCAAAACAATTAAGAAAGATCTAGAAATTAATGAATGAATCATCACAATCATCACGAGACCATTCCGTTCTACATCCTAAGATCCTTTCATTTGCTGCTCATTTTAGGTTACCCCTGGCTCGGTCTCCATAATCCACATATTGATTGGACTATGGGGGTTGTTTTAGAGAGGAGTTCTTCTTGTCACCAGCGGTGGTGGAGCACGTCCCTGTTCCCCTGCAGTCAGCATGTACCAGCTTTCCTCCCAATCTGTCTGGCATCCCACCTGAATATCATGATTTCCGGCAGGTTTTCAGTAAATCTAGGGCCACGTCTTTACCTCCACATCGCCCCTACGACTACGCCATAGACATTCTGCCTGGAACCTCTCCTCCCAAGGGAAGCTTGAATTCTCTGTCTAAACCTGAATGGAGGGCTATGGAAACCTACTGTATATCAATGAGTCTTTGGCCTCAGGAATCATCCGGCCGTCATCATCCCCTGCGGGCATGGGGTTTATTTTGTTGAGAAGAAGGATGAGTCCCTACGACCCTGCATCGATTACCGTGGACTTAACAACATCACCATAAAGAATCGTTACCCATTGCCCCTTATCTCTTCAGCTTTCGAACTGCTTAAAGGAGTAACCATCTTCTCCAAGCTGGATCTACGAAATGCTTACCACTTGGTCCGGATAAGAGAAAGTGATGAGTGGAAGACAGCATTCAACACTCCCTCTGGACACTATGAATATCTGGTCATGCCGTTTGGACTCACCAATGCTCATGCTGTCT
This sequence comes from Melanotaenia trifasciata, assembly GCA_037177355.1. Lineage (NCBI taxonomy): Eukaryota > Metazoa > Chordata > Actinopteri > Atheriniformes > Melanotaeniidae > Melanotaenia > Melanotaenia trifasciata. Next base: position 5,022,333 of record JBAFTB010000008.1, on the reverse strand, counting down.
TCCAGGCTCTCGTCAACGACCTCCTCCGGGACATGGTCAACTAGTATGTCTTTGTCTATTTGGATGATATTTTGATATACTCACAGACCAAAGAACAGCACTTCCATCATGTGCAGTCTGCCCTTGTGTTTGCTGGAAAACTCACTGTTTGTCAAAGCTGAAAATTGCAAGTTTTACATTCCATCTGTATCCTTTTTGGACAGATTGGTGTCAGAGGGGTGTCTTTAGATAGAATAGAATAGAAGTACTTTATTTATAGATGGACCCTGCCAAAGTCACAGCTGTTACCTCCTGGCATCCCCCTGAGAACCGCAAGCAACTCCAGCGATTCCTGGGTTTTGCCAACATTTACCGGCGGTTCATCCGGAATTACAGCTCCGTGGCGGCCCCACTTACTGCCCTGACCTCCCCCAAGGTGCCCTTCCAGTGGTTGCCCTCAGCTGATGCGGCTTTCTGGACCCTCAAGGTCATCTCCTCCCCTATTCTCCAGATGCCTGATCCTGACCGACAGTTTTTGGTGGTGGTGGACGTTTCGGACGTCGGGGTGGGAGCAGTTCTATCACAGCGTTCAGACACGGGGCAAAAAAGTGGCCCGGGAATTTAGTACCTGACTGGCCCACTAAGGGGCTGGGGTGGATGGTGGAGGTGGAGGAGGATGATGAAGGATGGAGACGGATGATGGGGGCAGATGATGGAAGTGGATGATGGAGCCAGATGCTGGCGGTGGAAGAAATACATTCATATACAATATACATGGAAGACAGAAAAATATTAATGTAAACATCATTGAAGAGATAATGACACATCATTTCACCTGAGGCGTTGATTAGAATTAACATATATTCTCATATTGACATTCGTCAGGTGGGCCAACAATGAGCTACTTAAAGAGAACAAAGAAACGGAGCTGGAGGTTGAGGTGTAGCAGTACTAGTAGTAGTAGCAGAACTCATAGACAGTAATAGACTTATTACAACTAGACAGCAGCTACAGAAAACTGAGAAACAGCTCATATTTTTCATCTGGCGAAAAATACAGCTAGTCAAAAAAACATTATCAACTTTGCCATCATGCCACTGGTGCTGAGCACTGGCTGTGCAGTATTATCCTCCTCATTGTTATGATTATCTTCACTCTCGATAAGAGAGAAGCACCTTGTTAAGAAGGCACTTAAACAACACAATCAGTGACACATTAAAACTGTATAATTTAATAGTTGTACACAACTAAGGTGTTAAGTATCATATACATTTTAATTTTTAGATTATTTTTTCTGTGTATGTATATGCCCTTACCTGGTCACGTGTGTATAGGCTGCTCTCCTCCCTGACACTTTCCCTCTGTTGAGATGGCGACTTAGCCTGGCAGGAGATATGAGCAGAGACAATTAGTTCAAGTTTGGGAAAATTCACATGTAAAAAGCTGTATTAAAATATGCAATATAGCTACAGAAAATTGTGGTTTAACAGATAAGTAAAGACAGGTAAAAATGTAATGTACTATGTGAGGTTGATTCTCAAGTACACAGTAGTCTCTAAACCAGGTTTAGAAAAAGTTTGTTCTACTGTTAAAAAGTAAATGCATTTGCACGCAATGTTAAAACCTACTTAAATGTATTGAACATTCTCCTACATCATGTTGTTTGCTCTCTGTTTCAAACAGGTATATTACTTAAAATGTTTAAATTTAAGTTAAATAGAAAAATGTTGAACATTTTTAACGTATAGTGACTCAGAAAAGCACAATTACATGTTCTTAATACTGAATAAGTATAGCTTAAGTTTTATAAAGCTAGAAATAATAGGACTATAGGCTAATATAAAATAGAGAATAATGGACAAAGAAACATACATTAGTACACTTTTCCTCTACGCATAGACTGTCTTAATTTATATGTTATCCAACAAACTCACACAAAAGAGTAAAACTGGCATTCAGTATAATATCGATGAATTAGCAAAGTTCAGTCATTTCGATCAGATGTAATGCACTGGGCTCACTCCTCCAAGCTCTTCTGCCATCCAGGAACTCAACAGACCCTGCAGGTTGTACAACAACGCTTTTGGTGGCCAACTCTACAGGAAGACGTCCAGGGGTTCGTTAAAAACTGCTCCATCTGCAACCAACATAAGACATCGCGGAGACCCCTGGCTGGGTTGCTCAGGCCGCTCCCTATCCCTTATCACCTTTGGTCTCACATCTCCCTGGACTGAATGAACACACTGCAATTCAGACTATTGTTGACCGATTCAGTAAGATGGCTTATTTTGTTCCGTTACCTAAGCTTCCTTCCGCTAAAGAGACAGCACATTTGGTTTTATCCCATGTCTTCCGTTTACAAGTTTTCTGTGATCTGCTGGGTGCCACTGTCAGCCTGTCCTCAGGTTTTCATCCTCAGACCAATGGTCAGACAGAGAGACTGAACCAGGAGCTGGAGACTGCCCTGCGGTGTATGGCCTCTTGGGATCCCTCCTCCTGGTTGTCACAACTGACATGGATTGAGTATGCTCACAATACCCTTACCTGCTCCTCTACTAGACAGTAGCCCTTTCAGTGTACATATGGTTTCCAACCATCTTTGTTCCCTGTCCAAGAGAAGGAAGTCTCTTGCCCCTTAGTCCAGGCCTTTATTCGCCGCTGCCCCCGGACATGGCTCCAGGCGAGCTCGACCCCGTTCCCGTCGGCAGGGAAGGGGTCTCCAGTATCTGGGACTGGGAGGGTTGCAGCCCTGAAGAGAGATCCTGGGTTCCGGCCTGTTTTGTTGTGTGCGCTGACCTTAAGGCCAACTTCCATCTGCTTCACCCTGACCATCCTGCCCCTGTTCCTGCCCCTCAGGCTGCCGGTCCTCCCGCCTGATTGTGCCCTCCTCCGGTTTACATTACATGATTTGCAAATAAACATCTATCGCAAGTCCAGAAAAACCACTTGTCTTCCACGGGCATCTTTAGGACACTTTTATGTCTTATAGTTGTGGCCTCGAACTATTTTCAGCAACATATAAATCAGGTTTCAGGACTGAAATCTCCCAATCAAATTATTTTGTTTGTTCATGCCTAACTACAAATTAAATTACATTTAGAAAACTGATGTATGTGCGTAGATGATCAGATAAACTTTGGTTCCTACCAGAATTGGGTTTTCTTCCAGTAACTCAACTCTGACTGTTTATCCAAAATTAAAGTACATTTCTGGGAAATACAGTCCATCTCCACTTCTTCTCTCTAATAAAGAACTACAAAATGAAGCTTTCCTTTGTCTCAGCAGGAGAGCCGAGGGGCCTGCAGCCATTTACCTGTGTGGTATCACCTGTGCTGTCTTGTATCAGCAGTAGATCAATGACAGGTACAGTCCGACCCCACCACAGGGAAAGATATTCAACCACAATTACAGTGTAGATGGAGGGAAAGATGTGTTCACTGAGCTTTTGTGGTGATTAATAATGTCTGTTTTTTATCAAGCTGATTTGTTTTCAGCCATCCTCAAATTATTTAAATATTTTACTTTAGGTAACTAATCATAACTATTTATATCTTTATATCTTTACTTTTTTTTATATTTGGTGATACTGACATAAAGTGTAATTATATTTTTATGTTTGTTTGCTGCTTGTTGAGAAGAGTAAGACTGATATGTTGTATGCTTTCACATCACAGTCTTCAAATGTCTCCAGTGACTCCAGAAGAAATTGCTAGATGTTGTCCCTTCTTTGTAAATTAGATACTAGAGAAGCCTAAAAGCTACTTGCTAAATACAGTGACAAAGTTGCTAAGTTAGCAACACTGTGTTAAAAACACATATGGGTGGAGCGTTCTGTATGGTCCCTTTGGGTCAAATATTACAGAACTTTAGTATTAATTATCAAAGTTATGCAGATGATACACAACTTTATGTGTCCCAGTAAACTTACGTGTGTCAATGTCTGGAGCAAATAAACACCTGTATGAGGGAGAATTTTCTACAGTTAAATGAAGACAAAACAGAGATTATTCTGTTTGGTAGCAAAGAGAAGAGGGTCAGCATTGGTAAACACCTGGAGACTCAGGCTTTTAAAATCAATTTTGTGGAGCAGTGGCAGCAACATCTGTATAGAGAAACGTGTTGGTACGGAGTACGGAGTGGTGGGAGAGTGATGTGAGCGCCTTTACAGAGAAGGCATGCATAAACAATGTTGTGTATGACGTGTAGGTCAGATTAATGCAACCTGGGTGTTCAGGCTGAAGTTGCATGGCAAAATATCAGATACGTATTGGATTTAGGACCACATATCCAAGTGGCCTGGGTCGCATTTAAAAAAATCGGATCTGTGTCGTTCGGACTGTTATGAAAAGATCAGATACAGGTTGCATAGGGGCAAAAACATTGGATTTGGGTCACTTCAGCCTGCAGTGTGAACCTAGCCTAAGACAGCATTTTACCAGCTCAGAAACATCAACAGAATTATAAGTTTAGTCTCCCAGAAATAACCAAGAGAAACTCATCCATGCATTCATCTCCAGTAGACTGGATTTTTAGGACTTCATAAAAGAGCATTAAACATCTGCAGCTCATCCAAAACACTGCTGCTAGAGTTTCAACCAGGACTAAGAGATCTGAACACATCACACCAGTTTTGAAAACTTTATATTGGTTTCCAGTCAGACACAGAATAAATTTTAAACCCTTCTGATCGTTGACAAGTCCCAGAACAGTTTAGGCCCAGAATACATCTGTGATATGTTCAGAGAATATAAACCTAGCAGAGCTCTTAGATCTAAAGACTCTGGTCAACTAGTCCAGACCAGAGTCCAGACTAAACATGGAGAAGCAGCATTTAGCTGTTATGCTGTAAACAAGTGGAACAAACTGCCAGTGGAGATTAAACTTTCACCAAATATATAAACTTTTAAATCCAGGTTTAAAACATTTCTTTTCTCATGTGCCTCTGCAGGGTAATTTAATCATTTTAATGAAATTTATTTTTTAATTGTGATTCTTGCTATTTGTTGCTGCCTTTTACTATTTCTCATTATCTGTAATGCTTTTGTTTTATATAAAGCACTTTGAATTATCCTATACATGAAATGTGCTATACAAATAAAATGCCTTGCCTATTTATCCTACCTTTGTTAAATGTAAGATTCTACTTTGAGTTACCCTCTTAATTTAGGTTCACACAACAACAGAACCCGAGTTGAGTTTAGTAAAATATGTTTTGCAGCTGGTTGCCTTACTTTTAAAAAAATTTTTCAAGACCATTTTATAGTGTAGGAACAGAAAAACATTCCCATGTTTGCTATTGTATAGGGCTGAACTCTGAACTCTGCACTGCCCTTTAGTGGATGTATGCATAACAACCAGCCAAAGTAAAGGCCTCAAAGGGAGAATGTGGGCAATGATGTCTGAAATGGACGTAACCTATTTACATACATAAAATAAGAATAAATGAGCCGTTAGGAAAATGAGGGCAACCAAAGACCAAAATGCTGAACAATTCTCAGAAGCAGTTAAATGTTTACAAATAACATGTATAGTAGAGAAATAAAGATTAAGAACACTTAAAGGCTAAAAAATGTGTTTTTATTTTAGCCTTGAAGATATTTATTAGGTTTTCTGGGCACATCCCACCAGGAGGAGACCCCAGGGAAGAGTCCCTGGAGGGACTGCATCTCTCAGTTGGCATGGGAACGCCTCGAGATGCCCTTGGATAAGCTGGTGGGGCAGCGTGGCTCTGTGGGTAGAGTGGTCATCCTGTAGTCCAAGGGTTGCCGGTTTGATCACAGCCCATCAAGCTCATGTTGAGGTTTCCCTGAGCAAGACACTGAATCCTTAATTGTTCCTGATGAGTCGTGGTGAGCACCTTGCATGGCAGTTCCTGCTGTCAGTGTGTGAATATAGGTGAGTGTGACATATATGTAAAGCACTTTGGGTAAAAGCGTTATATAAATACAGACCATTTACAATTTACCATTTGGTGAATGTGGCCATAGAGTCGAAAGTCTGGGCTTCCCTGCTTAGGCAGCTGCTCCCGCGACCCAACCCCGGACAAGCAGTAGAAAATAGATGGATGAATGGACATTTATTGGAAGCTGTGTCTTTGACTGAGTTAGGTAGACTGTTTTAAAGATTCAGACCTGCAACATAAAAGCAGGATCGCCCTATTGATGTGCAATCAGTTTGCAGATCTAAGACATTTAGCTGTGTTATAAGGGCAGATGAGTTCTGAAATGCATTGGGGAGCTGCACCTTTTAGAACTTTAAAAACAAAGAAAAGAGTCTTTATATGACATTTAACTGGGAGCCAGTGCAGTGACATTAGTAAGAAGTGATGCTCTTTTCTTTCTTTCAGTTATGAATCTAGCTGCAAAACAGAAAAGACTGGGAAAATCTGAGTAAAGGGAGTTAAAGAAGTAACCCTCGTTTCCACCAACGGGTGTGGATATGGTTTTTACACTGTAATCTCGTTGCGTTTCCCCAACCAACCATAACCTTACCTAAGAGGTGGAGTATCAGTCAGATGCCTCAGCTACATAATATCATAATGCTATTGCAGCACATTTCTTAAAATATAACCAAAACACCACTCAGAACAAAAGGAGGAGAATGGCGTCATCCAAAGTTTGTGTTCTTTCTTCTTGGTGGTGCTTCGTAATGCCATTTTAAATGGAGATCTAATAAACAAAAAGAAAATATGTTTTTCTAAACAATGATCCATTCCTGGTTTTTTTTTTGTTTGTTTGTTTTGTTTGTTTTGTTTTTTTTTTGTTTGTTTATGGCAGGTCACCCGTGAAGTGATTTTGTTTTCTTCAACCAATCAACGGATTGCAGTGTGTCAAACTCCACCCTTATGGGTTAGGTCAGTTAGATTGGTACCCCACCCAAAGGACAGGTTCGGTCAGATATTAGGGTACCCTTCACGTTTTGGTTTTGGAAAATAGGGCTGTTGAGTCTTATAAAGATATACGGGCTGTGGTAACAGATCTGAAGTTTTTCAGAGAGATGAATGGCTTAATTTTGGCTACTTTTCTAAAATTAAAGAAAAAATATTCGACTGTAGGGTTGATGTGCTTCTCAAATGCTAATTTTGAGCTAAAAACTCAGAGTAACTGATTGGTTGCTTTGTGAAAACAGGTTAACCAAAAAATTTACCTCTTAATTAACAGAAGATAATTATTTGCTATTTAGGTTTTAAAGTCATAAAGGCTAACCGACTTAACTAAGTCAATACTTTTCAGATTAAAAGAGAGATACAGTTGTGTATCATCAGCATAGCAATGAAATGAAACAGTAGGAAACAGTAGGAATATGTACAGGGTGAATAAAAGTGAACCTAAAATTTAGCTTTGAGGAACTCCACAGTTTAGAGGGTCTGATGACATTCTTATAATCCCTAGACATTTCATAAAGTGTCCAAGAAACTTATATAAACAATTATTTCATAATTTACCTAAAACAAAAGTCTGACGTTATACTGAATGCAGGCATTTCATATTTTGGCAATAACAAATAAAATCACTATCCAATTTATTAAGTCTTGCTAGTACCAAGTTGGATTCCCTTTCACCAGAGATTTTGCTCTATTTTGACATGACAGCATCACACAGTTGCTGCAGCTTTGTCGGATGAGACTCTCCCGTTCCACCACATCCCAGAGCTGCTTTATTGGATTGAGTTCTGGTGACTGTGGAGGCCATTGGAATACAGTGAACTCAGTTGGAGATGATCTGAGCTTTGTGACATGGTGCATTATCCTGCTGGAAGTAGCTATTAGAAGATGTAACAGTGTGGTCATAAAGGGATGAACATGATCAGCAACAATACTCAGGTGGGCTGTGGGGTTTAAACCATCTCATGTCGGTGCTAACGGGCCCAGAGTGTGCCAAGAAAATATCCCCCACACCATTGCACCAACAGCAGCCTGAGCCATTGATACAAGGTAGGATGGAGCCATGCTTTCAACAGCTCGTCTGCTGCTATGTGGCTAATTAGATATTTATATTAAAAAGCAGTTAAACAGGTAGAGCTGATGAGAGTGTATACAGTACACTGTACATCTCAAATTCACATGGGAAAACATATGGTTTGTGTCTATCAGCATCACAATAGTTATTTTTGTAACTGGCATGAAAATGTTGATGTTCCCTGAATGTGTCAAAAACCCTGAAATTTACCTGAATCATTTTGAATATTTATTTCTGTACCATTCAAATGGTGTAAACCATTTCAAGATGCATTTTTCTGTCTGTGTTGTTTTCCATCTATAACGAACCGGCCAGCTTTTGGTGTTTGTTAGCTCAGATCGGATTAAATGATGAAAAATTCAGAGCTTAGTGAGAGTTTCCTCCATCCCTGACTGTATCTCTTTGATGTCTTTGCTCCTCAGCCCTGACCTGCTGTCTGTTTACCTGTCGCCTTGTTGTCAACACTGATTAGGTGTAATTATCATTATTAAATCCATTCATCCGTTTAGCTTCAGCCTGTTAGCTTGTCAGTGGCAGCAGGTTTAGGCACAACGTCTTCGTCTGTTTTTAGTTTTGGAGTGTAAAAGCGACGACTCAGCCGTTTGGTGAGCAGGTGCTGGCTGCCGACAGATGGAGGCAGGACATGGGATGGCGTTCGTTCGATGCCAGCTGGAACTTGATGTCCTGTCTGATGGGCGGCTGTTTGTATACTAAACACTTGTAATTGGTGTTTTCTGAAGCACTGGCTCCTGTTTACCTGTACGACAGGTTGGATCAGGTCGTTACCTGGTGAGCTGTTTTTACAGGAGACCAAAATGTTCTACTTCATAATTTTTATTACCAGAACAGACAACGGCACACCCACCTAATCCTTAGAACAAACTAATGAAGCAGTTCTTATGAGTGTTATCTTTAATTCTCAGATCACAAGGTTCATCTGTGATCACATTAAACCTTTGTTCTCAGATCACACAAATAGAAATTGATGAATATTTGTGGCTTTACTCAAGGAAATAATAAAACAAACTCTTCCTCTTTTCTTTGTTTATTATCATTTTATTAATTATTGTGTATTTCTATTTTATTCATACAGTCAGGAATAAGAAGTTTTTAAAGACAAGATGTTTCAAGAAGCAGTTGCTGGACTTGTGGTGTGGATAAAACTATCCCTGAGTTTTACAAATACCTTTACACACGAAACATAAGGGAAAACATCAAAGCAACATGATGCCCAGCTGTAATTTTCTTCATTGTTTTCATTAAGAGCTTTTTGTTCCTGAAAATGAAAAGGAGACAATAACCAAGTAACAGATGCACAAGGACAAAACTGTGCAGACCTGTGTAAAATGTATTGGATCAACACTATGATCAACAAATAAAAACAGGATGAAAAAATATCCTGCAGACGAGATCCAATAGAACCTCATTATTAGACATAATTATAGAAGTTAATGAACCAATATTCCAAAACACAATTTGATTTACTGGCAAGGATTTAGGAAATGTTGTGGGGGTTGATGTCTTTAAGGAATTTTCTTCATTATCACGGCTGTTCAAAATTTGGACTGAATTTTAGAGACAAGACAATTTCTGATGAGATTTGCTTTTCTGTGGCAAAAGACTTCAGTCTGAAGACTGAAGTCAGAAGTTTGCATGGTAACACATTAAAGTTAGAGTCACCTCTTAAAGCAGCACTACTGAACTTTTCTCTCTTGGTGCTGCCTAACAATGACTATTTCACCATTTATCTTTGAATCCAAATTTATTTATAAAGTATGTTTAAAAATAACAATGGCTGACCAAAGTGTGTACAAGCTATACATTTTTGGAGTCAACATGTCCAGCAACCTCACCTGGACCAACAACACCTCAAGCCAGGTCAGAAAGGCTCAGCTAAGACTCTTCTTCCTAAGGAAGCTGTGAAAGGTCCATCTCCCACATACTCTCATGGTGAATTTCTACAAGTGCACCATAGAGAGCATCGAGTCCAACGGACGCACCTGCAGATCAAGAAAGTTCCTGGATCTGGAATGGGTTTCCATCAGACCCACCCACCCTAGTTTTTCAGTGTTCCAGAGACTGCCAACAGGGAGGCACTAGAGAGCAATCAGGTCCAGCACCTCCCGGCTGAGGAACAGCTTTATCCCCAGAGCTGTGTCCTCAAATAACCGACACAAGACTGTGTTCACATTCATTAGCACTACTGGGATCATTGCAACATTTACAGAATCACTATTTGCACTTTATAGCTTACCCATATTTGCACTATGTCTGTATATATCACTGTACTCAGGCATATGCTGACCATTTGCTGTGCATGAACACTACTCTCTTTCTCCTTTAGGGTTTACATTAGTACAGTAGTTTTGTATATTCATAGCAATGTTTACTTTTTCTGTTTGTTTTGTTAATAGCAAAACGAGGAAGCAATTAGAAATTTCATTGTACACGTTTGAGGACAATAAAAAATGATTTTATTATTTTCAATGAAGAATATACTGTAAGGCAGACATAAAACACTGGCATGAATCACAATGAATCACAACAAGGGCTGTGCAATATATCGAGATTTTCAAATATATCGAGACTTTATCAGAAGAAATATAGAAAGAGGGAATATCGTTTATATTGAGAGCTTGTTTTGAGTTAAAAGCATCTTTTCTTTTGCATTTTGCACAGCTGTATATTTGTTATGGTCATTGAAAAGTATTTTTAATTTAATTTGTTTTAGGAGCATTTCATTTAATATAAAGGTACTTTAATCTCAGTCAGCTGTTTTAATGCACATGTGCTGCTGATCCTTAATAAAAGTATATTCAGTACTGAAAGCTTTAAATTAGAACAGTCTCTTTGATTCCTTGACAAAAAATTAAAAAATAAATAAATAAATATATCAAGATATATATCGTATATCGTGATTTAGGTAAAAAATATCAAGATATAAGATTTAGTTCATATCGCCCAGCCCTAATCACAACCAACTCATGGTGTGTTGAACACCAAGGAGAAAAGATGGGATTTTAAATAAGATTTAAAGGAAGACAGTGATGCAGTCTGCTTAACATGTAGTGGTAACTCATTCCATAGTTTTTGTGCCACAACAGCTGACCTCAGAGACTGTGAGGGAAAGTAAGGGTGGGGCAAACCCGTTAAAGATATTTTTAAAAAACTTTAATTAAAGGAGTTTAAAATCAATGCTGTAGCAGACAGGCAGCCAGAACAGGTGTGATACAGTATGTTCTGTCTGATTGGGTTAAGAGACAAGAAGCTGCATATTTGAGGAGCTGAAAGCAAGAGAGGGAAGCCTGACTGACCCCAAAATACACAATAATCCAGCCAAGCGGTAATATAGGCATGCATGATCTTTTATATTATCCTTTATATTTTGGCAACTTGTTGAAATTGGAAAAAGCTGGATTTTCCAATGGAGCATATCTGAGTGTCAAATTTAAGGTCACTGCTTATTTTGACCCTTAAATTTGTGCCAGTGTATTTCAAATAGGGGGTCAACGTGCCAAGGTCCACATGGTGGGTGTCAAAAGAGCCACTTGGGCAGAATAATGTGACCTCAGATTTTTTACCATCAGAATCAGGTTTATTGCCAAGTAGGTTTACACATACAAGGAATTTGTTTTGGTGCGTGGATACCAACTAGAGCAGATATAAACTAAAAAAATTAAACAAAACGACTAAACAGGAAATTTACAACAATAATAAAAAGAAAAGCTCCACAAGTTTAATTGAATGTAAATGTAAGTACAATCTAAACTGAGGACCTGCAATGTTCAGATTGTGGTAGCATTTATACAACTTAATATAACGTGTAGTATATTATAATAATAATAATAATGCATTTTATTTCTTGGCGCCTTTCAAACACCCAAGGTCACCGTACACACAAAGAAAAATACATAAAAAGACAATAAAAATATAAATTACATAAGAGTTAAAAGATATAACGGACATTGATATAAAAATTACAAAAAAAACAGTCAGTATACATGGGTTATAGGGAGTATGCCAGTTTAAACAGGTGGGTT
>JBAFTB010000008.1:4986100-5002550 GCA_037177355.1 Melanotaenia trifasciata | reverse complement strand
TGACATGGTGCATTATCCTGCTGGAAGTAGCATCAGAAGATGCTCCACTGTGGTCATAAAGGGATGAACATGGTCAGTAACAATATTCAGGTAGGCTGTGGTGGTTAAACCATGTTGGTACTAAGGGGCCCAAAGTGGGACAAGAAAGTATCCCCCACACCATTACACCAGCAGTAGCGTGAGGTATTGATCCAAGGCAGGATGGATCCATGTTTTCATGATGTTTCCTCCATTTGGACACTTTGGATAAAAGCGTCTGCTGAATGACTGAAGAATAAATTCTGAGCCTACATCTGAATGTGGAGCTGAAATGGAGACTCATCAGACCAGCAACGTTTCTCCATCTTCTATTGTCCAGTGTTGTTGAGTGTGTGTGAATTATAGCCTCAGTTTCCTGTTCTTAGCTGACAGGAAGCACCTGGTGTGTCTTCTGCTGCTGTAGCCCATCTGCTTCAAGGCTGGATGTGTTGTGTGTTCAGAGATGCTGTTCTGCATGTCGTGGTTGGAACTACTGCTTATTTGACTTATTAGTCCATTCTCTGGAAACGCTAGAGATGGTCGTGTGCGTAGATCAGTAGTTTCTGAAATATTCAGACCAACAACCATGCCACATTCAAAGTCACTTAAATCTCCTTTAGTCCTCATTCTGATGCTCAGATTGAACTTCAGCAAGTCGTCTTCACCATGTCGACATGTGTTGAACTGCTGCCATGTGATTGGCTGATCAGAAATTTATGTTTACAAGCAGCAGAATCGGTGGAGCTGATCAAGTGAATCAACCCGAAAACAGAAAATAAAAAGGTTATGAAAAGGAAAAAGCTTAAATGCAACCACAGCAAAAAGCCAGCAAGGATCCTGACTTAATCTGTCCTTCATTAAAAGACTAACTGAGCGGTAAACGTAGATAAAAACCTGTCCACTTCCACTTAAACAGATTTTCAACAAATGCAACTTTTTATTTTCTTTCTTTTTATTCGTATTTTTTTCCAAAACTGAACAGAGAAAGCACAAAGCTTCTGTCCTTTTCACCTTTTCCAGAGACAAGTCGTACAGTTAGTGCATTTGATCCTAAAATGATGAAAAAATAGATTTGACTAAGAATTAGAAGAAGTGCTACATAAGAGGATGATGAGGTAAATCTGTCCAGGAGGAAGAAACAAACTGATGAACTGATGCAGTGAGAGAAACAAACAAACAGTCACACGTCATTATTATAATTAATATTATCCTCATCATTATGTACACATCAGATGCATAGAATACTTTTTCAAATCCACTCTTTATACATAAATACCTACATTTCCCCCAAAAAGACAAAAGAAAATCCTGTGTGACAAACTGACCTGGGATCAGCTGGTCTCTGAGTTAAAAAAACAAGGTCTTGCAGGAGGGTTTTTCCTTTAATCCTGTTAATGTTCAGACCTTGTGAGTCAGAGCCTGAACTCCACCAAAAACACTCAACTGTCAGTGTTCGTCCACATCCACTGGAAAAAGTAGTTCCAGGAAATCCCTCCAGGTTGTTTTGAGTCCTAAGCTGTTTCAGGATGTTCCTGAGCTTTCTGCTGTTTCTAAATGAAACTACGAGTACGTCAAGATTCAGACGTTCAGCAGAAACATGAAATGTTATCAGTCCGAGAAGCTCAACACGTTTCAGATGTGATCGGTCAGCTTCGTCCTCTCGCAGAAAAACAGCTCTGTGCAAGTCATGAGCCATCCCCTCATTTCTTCCCTTCCTGTAAGGGAAGCATGGTTCTTTTATGTTTTGTGTCGACACAACACTGGTTCATCTCTTGAGTTAGGAGCCTTATTTCTGCCTGAATGATCCATTGGTCAGAGTTAAGTGCCTCTGAAAATGTTCAGGTACAAGAACTGGACTGAAAATGAGGTAAAAACCAGAAAAACATTTAAAGAGCTTCTGAAAAATGGAGAACTATTGACCACGACCAGTTTAGAAGATTACAACAAAGAGGAAGAAATGAGGACTGGATCGGGACTCTGGATTTTTGACAAATTAACATTAAACTAAGTGGCAGACTTGCATCCATCTAAATTTCTGATAAAATTGTTTGCCAAATAGAATTATAAAAGATCTCTTCACAGAAAACGTTTATCAGACTCGTCTCCATCAGATGGTTAGCAGTGAATAAACCAGTGTGAAGTGTAGTCAGCAGGGGGCGCTGTGCGCTGCGTTTGACATGATCGTATTACAGTGAGCAGCGGTCGTTAAATGGAAACTAAAGGTGGAGAAAAAAACGAACAAACACAACCAGAGAAACGTGGAGAGGTCTGCTGGAGTTATTCTAGATTATTCTGTCCTGTCAGCAAGTTTTAGACGTTTTTATTCTCTTCTCAGAAACAGCTGATTGATCACGTGATCATTAAAGCTGTTTGCTTCCTGCCCCGTGAGCATCAGCTGTGTTTTCACATTCTCTGTGTTTTGCAACGTAACTTGAAAGGGACAAACTTTGAAGGGACATCCAACTAAAGAAAGCTATAACTTAAATATTACTTGTTCTAAGAGATCTGTTTAAATTATCCCACTTCATCTTTATCTCAAGAATAACTAAAGGTTTAACTTAGTCAGTTTCCTTTCGGAAAAGTGAGTTAAAATGCTAATCTTTAGGTTGGTAGAATTTCTTGTTGCTTGCTTTTTTTTACACCTGGTAGTTAGAAATTCCCATTTTTTATGACTGCAACATTGACATCCCAGCATGTCGCTGACTGTTGCATTTTAACAACCTGGACCGGTTCAATACGACTCATGATTAGATCCTTCTAAAGATGGATCAGATGGAAGAATCTGAGTGTAAAACAGTCAAGTGTTTCTTCGTTTGGTGTGTGCTAGTCTGAGCTCTCACTCCTTTCAGGGATTATTGAGTCAATTTTGTCAAAATTTCAGTCCTTCCAGGAATCGGCAACCTTGCGATTACAACTGTAAATGCCAATTCAGCAACTTTATTATAACTCTGACAAATCTCAGCGCTTCTCCACATAACTTGATACAAACATCATCAAATTGCTCCATTTGTGACACTTTCCAGATGTTCAGGGAGGGTTTTTGCTCCAGTGGTTCAGCATCCGCCTCATGTACAGAGTCCACAGCCCCTCCATGCAGCTGGAGCAAGTTCAAATCCCAACCAGGGGCTTGTTGTTGTACGTCACCGCTTCTCTCTCTGATCTGCTTTTATTGTCTAATAAAGGATGAAAATAACTTCCTACTGCTGACCATAAAAGTGAAGGTAAGTTGTTTTGTACCACATGCAAAATTGTGGTGGGCAACAAACAAAAGTCGTCAACTTACAAACATTTTTTTACAGCAAAGCACCATCAGATAAAGTCTGAAAAGTGCAAACATGAAGAAAATCACCTCAATGAGTCTATATCATCTAAATATGCTGTAAATGCTGAATGCTTTCAAAACTACTGTACAATAGCTGCAGCTTCAAGAACACTGCTGAAAAAACTCCCCAGTGTGCTTGTTTCAACAAGGAGTGTTGATATTTAATAATATTTTGGTTTTGAAACGATAAAAGAACAAAACCAACTCAACTTTTTTTAAAAATCAGGCATTTTAGGTTGCAACAATCACGACACAAAGGAAGAAGAAAGCAAAATCTGGAGGGACTGAAATTTACATTAGAGTCGTATTAATCTTTACCGCCATGAAAAGAGTAAGACTGCAGGATGTTTGCAACTCCTAAGCCAGCTGCTGTGAACAGAGCTGTAAAGACGTGGTTGGAAGAGAGCTGTTGTTCTGTCTTTGGACCAAAGCATATCACAAATGTTGGACTCAAAAAACTGTGAAGCTATGGGAAAAAAGGTCAGAATGTGTTCTATGAAAACTTTAATGGAAACCCAACTGGTTTTTATGTGGAATGAAGCTTTCAGCGCCGCCTCCTGACCACACCAGACAAAGAAGCTTGAGGGACATTTTCTATGAAGAGACATTTCAAAGATTTGTTTTTCATCCGTCTGAAACCTGCATGGAAACACATCTGAGTCTGAATCTGAAGTTTCCAGAATCCTTAAATCAAGAGCAGTTTTACTACCTGAGAAATGGACAGAAATCTTGCTTTTCATCAGACTGATCAGGACTTGTTTCTTTTAGGATTCTGGAAGTAACTTCAGGAAGACCACCTGATGTCGGTTTTTCTGGAAAACTCCTCTGTAGTCTCACTCTGTCAGAATGTCACATTTAGAGGCTTCTTGATAAAGAAACTTAGATGTGCGATCATGTTTTGAAGAAGACTCACAACCAGAAGCTTCATTTGTCTCTTTGCTGAAGGAGCCTGGTTTTCTGCTGGGTCGTTCGGTCCATCGTGTCCGTCAGAAACCTCCAGCCTGACAACTTATGTCGGCTCTGTTTTAAGATGCTGCCTTCGTTTCATACCAGAGTTGTTGGGTGTTCAGTCAGCAGTTGTTTGAAGCATCAAATCCTCTTAAAAAAAAAAATCATCCCTTTTTTTTTTTTTTTTTTTTTGTCATTGTCTGTAACGAGGAGGTTGTTTCTCATCCATCCATCAGTCCGGAGTTAGGAAAGCCATCAGCGTCTGTGTGTGTGTTTTCAAATGTTTAAAACTGACTGAATATTGCAGCTCAAACAATTCCTGAAGTATTTAAAAGAACTTTAAATATTTCCAATTTAAAAATTTGGGATTGATTTTTAGCAAAAACTGAAGCAGCATTTTTATCAGTTTTATAAAAAAAAAAAAAACATGTATTTTATCTCCAGATGCCTTTGCAGGTTGGATTTAATCATTAATCGGGAAGATTGTTGGGATTCATCGTCATATAAAGCTGTGAGGAAGTGACAGAGGTGTTGACCTGATTGCCTCGGCTGGTTTTCATAACATTTACTGTTGTTGTGAATTAAAGCGAAAACAAACCAGTTTAATGTCACACTTTGAGACTAAACTAGAATCTGTCACATATTTTGTTTGTAATGTAAAGCAAATTAAAGAAATCAGAGCATAAATAACTGTCCTGGATACAATTTTTATTTGAAATTCAGACCTTAATTCCTAGCTTCATTAACCATTATTTTAAATCTAAGTGTCTTTATTATACAGTAATTTAACCCTCTGAACCTCAATATCCTCTGAGGACTATAAAAAATTTTAATTAGACAAATCTGACTTATTTTACAATATCAGAAACACTAAATACGGAAAAATCTATCAGATTTTCAGTTTTTCAACAGTCCTTGAATAAATCATTTGGGATTTATGAGAATAGCCAAATCTAAATTTAAAGTTTGGGGTTATTTTACATTTAGCCTACTGCTCTGTCTTCTTTGTTTTCAACAACTTGATGTAGAAATTAAATCTGCTACTCTGCCTGTTTTCATCAGGTTGGTGTAAAAAATTAATAAAGTTGAGTAGAAATGTAGAGATTCAGTGAGTTTAACATGAATATTGTAGATTTCAAGTTTAACCTGCTGGTTGATGTAACCCAACTTTAAATGTTTGTTTCAATTTTTAGATCAGTGGTTCCCAACCTGGGGTCCAGGACCACCCAAGGGGGTCCCCCAAAGAAGACCGATGGTCCCAGAGGCTTTGAACATTCATTGTAATTAATGTCCACACATTGTCCATATTTTAAGAAATAAACATAAGGCTACTGTATATGTTGCTAATTTAACTTTGGTGTTATGGAAGGACATGGACTCAGCCAGAATTAACTATTTATGCTGAGAATCTCACTTTTAAAAGGATAAAACCAAGTATGGTTTCAGCATGAGGTGGGGCAGGGGGTCTATGGCTTTTCAGTGTTTGCATGAAGGGAACCACTGGTTTAGATGAAGATAAAGAAGGTTTTGGAGCAGGTGAAGTTGAGCTCCGTCCTGCTGCTGAGAGGCGTTCGTGTTCCCTCTGGCATAACGACTGGCCCGGTTCTGGCCCTGGTTTGTTCTAAAGTGCCATATCAGGTGTGTTCAGTGATTCAGTCTCTGATCAGCGGGTTCAGGAACTGATAATCTACAGGAACCCGAGTCAAACCTTTGACTCTCGACTGTCCTGACTTCATGTGGTGTGTTTGCTTGTGTGTGTGTGTGTGTGTGTGTGACAGCTGTGCATGGCTTCAGTCTAGTCGTCACTAATGACGTCCACGTCCTCGCCGCCGACCTGTTGTGTCGCCGCCCTCCAGCGGCTGACGTGTTGGCTGCCCTTCCTCTTCTGCTGAGCTTCTGGAGACTCTTCCTCCAACTTCTGCCGCTTGTGCTTCGTCCTGCGGTTCTGAAACCACACCTTCACCTGCACACATGGACATTCAGGCAGGTCAGAAAACCTGGAAACTTCCTACACAAGAAAAACCTTTTTCACCACAAAATTATTGCCAATAACAAGTTTTCTAAAATCTTACATCTGGAATTAAACTGATCATACAGCAGTCACTGCAAGCTTGATATTTTTCCTTCTGACCTCATCAAACTAGGAACTAGCTTGAATAAATGTAGCACCACCATTGAATTACATGCTCTGCGTGGGGTACATCTATAAGAAGTACACACTTGAATGCTGTTATTTTAGAGTAATTAAATAAATATCAATAATACTTGTTTTTATTGTTAGAATGTATGAGTTAAGGCTTACTTAAAGAGAAATTTTTACTCTACGCTACGCTAAAGATTTGGTGTTTTGGGGGTCCTTGCAGATGTGCAGCTTGATGCAGCAAACAAAGCAGTACCACTGGAAACCAAGGGGGGGCGGTGATGAGTAGTATATATTATGTGTGACCAGCAAAAGATACAAAGAAGAAGAAACACTTTTATTTTTCAGCACAGGAAACATTTATGAGAAAATTGTGTAGCATGTTTTAAGGACACGCTGCACGTCGTGCTGAGATATGCTGTGTTTTCAGCTAACAGCTCTCTGGGAATCACCTTGTTGCTGCTAAGATGATTTTGTGACAGACTAAAGATCCGGTTTCTTTGTTCAGTTGTCTGTTATGTGTTGACACAACTCTGGTTCATCTCTTGAGATGGAAGCCTTTTTTTCTGCATGAATAATTCATCGGTCAGAGTTAATTAGCTAATCAAAGAAAACACACATTCCTCTGCAAATCGTTTGGTGCAAAGACTGAATATCAAGGATGAATCAGGAAGTCTGTAAGCTGGAGTTGGGAAGCTGAATCCTGAATGTACAAACAGGCCTTTTTAACTTCAGTGATAAAAGAAAATCCACTTTTATTTACACTTTTTTTTTTCTTTCAGAGAAGAAACAGCCTTCCTTTGGGAAGTTTTCCTCCTACGGAAAGAGGAAAGCTGTTTGTGATTATAATCATAGATCAACTGATTTCAATCTGAACAATGAAGTGAACATATCTGAAGAACAGAAGCTTATCTAACTTAAAACAAACAGTACAACAAGGAGCTGGTTGGAGAGCAGCTTCACCACAACCTGTCAGCGATAGGAATAAATGTGCTGGTGATTTAATACCCGCGCGCTGGTAAAACATGACTGTGACACTCTGAGCTGTTTCAACTCGCCGTGTTGGCTTCGAGCTCACGTTGCTCAATCTGTCAGAGACTCTAAATCTAAATGACGAGATCCAGATAAACACGATAAGGCCTGGAGTCACTTCCACCACAGGCCCGAGGTGACGGAGCAGGAGGGAAGATGAGTCGATGACATCAGCTCAAAACTTCTCTAATACTACCGACCACGTTAAGCTCTTTTAATGTTCAGTAAAGTGAAAAGAAAGATTAATGGCCCCAAAAGTGTAGAGTGGAGTTTTTAGATGGGAAACTATTACCAGACTCTAAAACTAAAACATTATTGATGGTTTACGTGCCTGTAATTAAGCAGAAAACTAAAAAATGACAAGTCAAAGCTAATCACTGAGTTTAATCCATCTAATCCATCTCAAGTCCACTAAACTTTTACATTTTACATTTATTAGAACAAGATTATTTTTCAGGATATTTAAAATTATTTTATAGTAAATCTCTCTATAATATATATCTCTATATTGTTTTTATTTAGTAGTGTTTAAATATTATAATATTATTTATTTATGCCATGACTCATTTATGTTTCTTATGTGCACTAGTATATATGTAAAATGACAATAAAATCAAAACATTTTATCATTTGTGGTTAAATTATAATTAATGCAGCTTAGAATAGAAATCAGATTATCATGTTTTACCGGCACGTTGTTTGGTGTTATATTAGATCAATAATCATGTAATGTAGTTATTATGTTGATGAGTTGCAGAGTTTCTGTGCTGTGACTTTTTTTTTTATCAATAGCAGCATCAGTAAAAACCCACGAGTTCAAAATTCAAACCGCTTCTATCAAAGCTAAATCTGTAAAGATCAGTAGAAAATGATTTATATCTGCAACGACTGGTGGGTTTTGTAAAAACCTGGACCACCTCGTGTCAGTGCGAGGTATGCTGGGAACACGCGGCAGCTATGATTCACATGCAGAAGCGTTGCTAACACCAAGTACATCCCAGCCCTAAAACTGTTGGAGATCACGCCTACAGGTGGACAAATTCCAACATATTCCACGTTTCACACCTTATTCCACAGATTTCAAAACACAGGGTCCTACATGAGAATGATCACAGTAAGTTTTACCATCGTTCTCAACTAAGAGGAGAGGATCCCTGCATCCACCAAACCAGCTGCTGTGAACAGAGCTGTATAAGCATGCCTAAAAAAGGAGCTGTTATTCTGGATGTCTGTGTGTTTAGAGCAAAATGTTTGGTCTCAACATGAAGACCTCAACATTAAACAGTGTTTACGTGTCTTCTTGATGATTTCATGAAGGTAGAGAAGAAATGTCTGAGCTGGAGTTCAGCCGCTTCTGCTGGGACATAATTCTGGACTTTGGACTTGAGTTTTCTGACTCTACAGAAGTTTTAAAAGGACAAAAGGTTGTAACACGCTTGTTAAAAGGGAAAAAACAGAAAAAGCTGAGGCATCTAAATGGATAGATTTAAAACCAGGTGAGCTAAAATAAAAAATGAGGCATCTTTCCTGTTCCTGCAGGAGGAGGTGGAGATCTGTGTTGGAGCGCAGCCCGGAGATGTCCTGCAGGAACGTGGATCTCTGTATCATTACAGCCTGTAAAGCTGCTCTGGTTGCACAAAACTCTGATTTATGATGATTAATCTGCTGACTGATGGAGCCTCGGTTCTGTCTTCCTGTCTGCTGTTGCGAAAGAGCTCCTGAGGTATGATTCACATCGTTTCACTGGCGTCAGGACTCGTATCACCGCGGCGACCTGATGACAAACACCCACCGTTGCTCCTGAGAGGAGGAGGCAGCGGTATTGACTAAGTATCAACTCACTCCTTCGAGCAGCCAATGAAACTGACGTCAGATCAGTTTTATCCCAGTGAAAACTAAGACGAGCAAGGCAGAGACACGAGGTCCAGGTTCAAATCCCACCTGCTTTGTTTCATTTTGACACAATGAAATATGAAGTCTTAAATCAAGTAAGTTTCCTACTGAGAGAGCTTTATATGCTGGCTGTATCATTCATTCGTTCATTCATTCATTCATTTGTTCGTTCGTTCATTCATTCATTCATTTGTTCGTTCATTCATTCATTCATTTCAAATTTGTTCTACTATTTTACGTGAACTTCAAATTAGCTTTGAAAACTGCTCTCTGAGTTTCCCCTTCCTGCCCTCTTATTCTGCCTCAGTTTCCCATCATGCCTACCTGTGTCTCGGTTAGGCACAGCCCGCTGGCCAGCTGCTTCCTCTCGGCTCCGACTACGTAGTGGTTTTTCTCGAAGGCTCGTTCCAGACGCAGCAGCTGAGACGGCGAGAATGCTGTTCGGATCCGTTTGGGTTTCCTGGAAAATGGACCATGAAGAAGCAGGTTCTCCGGACTGGTGTCCTCTCCTGAAGACAAAAAAACACAAACTGTTTACTGTTCAGACACTGAGGAAAGTCACATTTCTGATGGATTTTGTTTCTTTTCTGTAGGATGAAGTTTAGAGAAGCTGAGTCACCTGAATTATTACTGACGCTGCAGTTTTAATATTAAATAAAAAGCCAAACTTTAAAAATTCAAAAACAGTTTCTTTCAGAATTTAGTTGAAGACTTGTCATGTTGTTCTCTTCATCCCTGAGTTTAGAACAGCTCCATCTACAGCCTGACAGTCAGACTGGATGCAGCCTGACAGACAAAACTCGGGGCGACAAGCTGCAGAGTGCTGGGGTCCAGGTCTGGTTGTGACTCAGTGAAATGAAAGAGAAGTTTATGATTTCTCCTTCTACAGACTGGTGAGTGTGTTCTGAGATCATAAATCTGCACTGTTCCCAACATGCCATGTTTTAACAGCAGTGTGTGTGTGTGTGTTTGTTCTGCTAATCTGAACAAATAACTCGTCTGTTTGACATTTGCATCTGAATCTTCAGTCAAACCACAGACTGGAGTCACTGTGTTCACCGCTGCAGCAGGACAACAGTAATGATTCACACAGGCACCATCTTCCAGTCCTCATCTATAAATACTCAGCTTTTCAGCTGCTGTTTACTTCACACGCTGTGAGGTTTCTTTAATTATCACAAAAACAATTTTTTTATTATTATTATTATTATTAAGCAGAAAAAGAAAAGCAAACATTTTTTTTCTTGTCTTTAGTCAGATTATATTTTGAACTGAGAGGACTGAATTCATGTTTAAGGAAATGTCAGATTCCTTTAAAATATCAGGGGTGGGTCTAGAAAATTTGTGATGAGGGGGCCAGGCAGGTGCGCTAACCAGGAAAAGGGTTTGTAAATCAGACCGTTGAAAAGGGTCTGGATTTTAGGAAGTAATTAGCTAAATATCACAGATAAAGTGGTTATTAATGTAAAAACTATTAGTTTAATCACTGCTGCATAAACATTTTAAGTTATTGATAACAAGAAAAGCTTGAGTCCAACGTGTTTTATCAGAGTTTCTTCATCATTATCGGCTGTTTAGCTTCAGATGATTTAATGACTTTTCGTCCTCTTTATACAACGTAAACAGTCTGGACACACGAGGGCGTATTGACGCTGTATGACAGCTTCATCATGATCATGGTAGTGTTGATGTGGGACGACATACAGAAGTAAATTACATGGCAGAGGTTTACCCATGTAAAAGTCAGTTTACACTGAACATTTGATTGTCTATATTTAGGGGGCAACTGTTTGGCCATGCTCCCCTCAAGCCACCATGTTCTAAATATCTGCTGCAAACACAAGACAAATAATCAGTTATTAACACAAAAATGTAAGAAACCTAAAGTTTAAGTTCCTAAATAGACAGTTTGACAGTTTTAAACAAAAATAATATTTACTCTGGTTAATCCAACGGAGCAGAAATGGACAGACGTGTCAAATGAAATCACACTGGTGTAAAAGCAGCTAAAACTCTGGAGTTAACCGACTATATTTCCATAAAGGACGTTCCTCTGATTCATTTGAGCTGAAAGTTTTATTTTCATCTGGTTTGTCTGATTTTACTGAGGTGTTAAAGCGAGCTGACGAACGCAGGCTGGAAAACACGAAGCTGATTTGTTTATGAGACGAAGCGGTTAAAGAAACGCGAGCGAGCGCGTCGCTGAAACCGTTTCTACTTGTGATGTCCGTCCAAACCGACTCGCAGCTTCTGCTTTATTTTTCTGACCGTTTATTAAAATTGCACGTAAATCTTTCTATACATTTTACATAAAAACAAATCTGTGCTTGGCTGCTTTTTAACCAGCTGAAAGAAGCCGCTGACGCACGACACGCAAAAGAGCGGGCTCTCCGGCGGCTTCGAGGAGGCGAGAAGGACAATGATGGTGACGTGTTCTCGCGCCTTTTATCCTGTGTTAGCATCTCTAAAGTCTTATTCACATGCAAATAAATGGCCGTCATGGTTTGCAAATATCTCTGTTGAGCATCAAATGATCCTTTAATGTAACAGCGATGAAGATGAAGGTCAGAGATGCTGCAGAAAACACCGGTTTTCCAAGTTCAGTCATCGTTTTGGGAGAAAATGCTTCTGCTAAGCTAAAAACAAAATTTGAGGCATAAACATTAAAAAAAATACAAAACTTTTTTTTTCCAATTTTAACATTCAAATGAAAAATGTTTTTGTTTTTGTTGAATTTTTATCAGATTAACTGAATAAAATCCACTTTTGGGAAAAAAAAATTCTCTTTCCAAAACTACTTTTGGGAGTTAAGAAAAAGCTGCAAACTGTTTGTTTAAAGCTTGAGAGCAAATTATTTTGTTGTTGTTGTTGTTTTTATCTGAAATTTTGAGGGTTTAAATTTGACTTTTTCCAGGATTTATCTCCAAAGGCAAAAATCTGTTTTATCGCAGACAGAACAACCGACATGAAGTCAATAAATGCAAACAGTAAACAAAAACAAGGAGAATTAACCCTTTGATGCCCCTTGAAGCCGTTTGAGAGGCACGTTTTACCGTTAGTGCAAATTCTTAAAAACCAGGCTGATCCTTCCCTTCATCCTGTAGGCCGGATGCAAAACATGACTTTATTTTATGTCATTACTTTTTTAACTTTTAAGGAACTAAAAGAAAAATGTTTCTCAGTGTGGACGTTGAAGGGTTAAAATTTAAATTAAATTTAACTTTATTTGTATATTGCCAGTTCACAACAAAATCCTCTCAAGGAAAATCTAAAAGTAGTTCTGATGTGAAGCATGAGGAGGAAATGCTAATGATTCCAGGTCAGCAGTGATGAAGTCAAGTCATCAGTTTTCACCTCCGTATGTCTGTCTGTTAGCAACGTAGCTCAAAACGTTCTGGACGGATTTGATCAAATTTTGAGGAAAATCTCCTAAATGGATAAAGGAACGAGTGATCAGAGGAGTGATCCAGATCACCGCCTGGATCCACTTATTTAAAGGATTCTATATGGAGAGATGGGATAATTTAGCTATTAGAGCTCTAACTCAAAAATAATGCCCACGATCATTGGCAGAAGAAATGAATTACAATGGCTCGGCGGACGTCTGCTCTCTGAGTGCTTCTAGTTTTTATTATAAATTTGTCAAAAACAGTTTGCGAGCGTTTGAGCTTTAACAGTTTTCTCAGGTGAATGCTCCCGAAATCAAAAAATGCAATCTAAAGAGACTTTACTTTTTAAACTGATCATTTAATATATATATATATATGATTGAATGACAATTCATTAAATCAAGGAAATTATTCATTTTTTTTTTGTTTACTTTAGATTAATTAAATGTTGGTACATTTTACTCAACTGAGCAACTGAATTAATTATTTTTATAAAACCACAAAACAAAGATTTGGTTTTTTTTTCTCACACAGTCACATCTGCTGATTAATCTAACAATTTATTAATTAACTGATAAATTATTTACTTCTCGTGTGTTTGTTGACTTGTTATTAATTTTTAAAAGGATATTTTTCATATTTTTCTTATTTAGATCAACTCATGTAGACTTTTCTCCCACAACTCTAAGTTCATTATTTATCTAATTTATTTTCTGGCTTGTTTTTTTACCCTAAAAATCAGAAAATAGTAAAAGTCTCAAAAAGAAACACCAGTGTGGATCATCAATAATAAAGTCCAGATAAATTCTTGTGCAGTTTTATCATCTCTGCAGAAATGAATGAGCTCAAAGCTCCAGAAAGCAGAAAATCATAGTTGCTTCCAGCTCCTGACAACAAATGTTTGAGCAACAAAAAAGATCTTAAAAGTTGATTTCACGCTAACATAAAAGATAAGTTGGTTGTTTTGGGTGCAGTAGCTTGATAGCAGGGGGAGGAATAACGTCTCCTCTGGTTAAGAGTGTGGCTAACTCCAGGCTGCTGGTACTGGTGCTGGGGTCTGTCTGATCTGTCTCCTTCTCTTTACAGAAAAGTCAGAAATTCTTTTCTCTTCACTCTTATATCTTCTTCTACAAAATCAGACTAGTTACAGGATATATTTCTCACATTTTCATACTGTAACTAATCAACTAGCAGCCTTGCTAGCCTCCTGTTCAAATGAAACTGGATCATGTAGCTTAGTCAGTGCTAGACTCTGGTCAGCTGGTCCAGACCAGAGTCCAAAGTGGAACAAACTGCCAGTGGAGATTAAACGTTCACCAGATGTAGACACTTTTAAATCCAGGTTAAAAACATTTCTTTTATCAGGCGCCCATGAATTCTGCACGGTAACTTTTTTATCTTGCTTTTAATCATTTTTATGTAATTTATGATTTTATTGTGATTCTTGCTATTTGTTGCTGCCTTTTATTCTTTCTTAATATCTGTAATGCTTTTGTTTTATTTAAAGCACTTTGAATTGTCCTGTACATGAAATGTGCTGTACAAATAAACTGCCTTGCCTTGCTAAGTAACTTGAATACTGAGGTACACTTTTGCTTTTTTTGTTGTATTTACACAGGGACAAAATTTCTTCTAGAAATGTGCAGCTACATGTCAATATTTTGAAAGGATTAATAATTAAGAAACTATTAAATTTACTTCAAACTGGTGCAGTGATACCGGTGATCCATTCAGGTCTGGAGAGATGTTTCTGTCTTCCTCTGCCAGCGACCTGTCAGTCACCTGAGGTGGCGCCTTGGGTGTCAGAATTCAGAGGTGGCCAGTACCACCCTGGACACCTCTCTAGCTCCGCCCCTGATCTGAACTAATGTGTTTGTAGAAGTTAACTGACCTCCATAAATCTGAGTCTGTCAGTCCAGATGCTGATGAAGAAACTTGATGTGATCAAATCTGTGTTTTTATGAGAGGTGACATGAACTCATTGCTGAGATGAACAAATGAACTTGAATGCAGCAGGAATTGTGTGGTGTTTGCTAAAATAATGTCAGACCACCGACCTCTTTGTTACACTGCAGCTTCCATGGTTGGTTTTAAACTCAGGGATGAAAATGGAATCAAATGTTGCTCTGACTTGAAAAGTGAAGACATGAAAGCTACCCAGCAGCAGTCACATGACACATCATCAACTATAAATCCTTCTTGTTCATCATCAATCATCATTCTAACAGGTAAACTGTATTATTATGTCTAGAGCATGTGAAAGGTGGAGTATTGGTGATATGAGGTCCAAATGGACGAAGACCAGAGCATGTTTCCTGTAAACTTTCCTTACATGAGGTGCTTTGAAGGAAACGATCATCAAGGAGACATGATATGAATTTTAGACACTGTTTTCCCAAATAACTCGATTTGATTCATTAAAATGTAACAGAGAGAAAAAAACTAAGCAAGAAAAACTTTATTTATTTATTTATTTTCTATTTTTTAACTAAATTTCCTGCTGTCTGCGGTGATTCACCTCAACACATTAACTCATGTTCTTCTGAAATAATCTCACATGTCTCAGCTTTTTTTTGTTGTTTTTATCATCAGGGGAGTTCCCTGATGCCACACAAAGAACATGTACACGCGCACACAGGTGATCAAACTTCCGGCAGCGGACAGAGTGACAAAAACCAACCACGTCACTTTTGTTTGTTTGTTTTTTTTTTTTTTTACTCTTCCAGGGGGTTGAAGATGGAAACACTCGCTCCAGTGGGAAACAGAATTTTTTTCTCCTGGTCCGATGTTACAGGAGAAGTTCTGTCAGTCGCGGGGACGCGCACAGCTGAACAAGCTCGTCTGCCGTCATTGTAGGAATTTCTGGAATTTCTGACTCGTACTTTGGCTTAAAATGGATCCAGCTTTCTTTATAGGTTTTATTAACGTCAGCATCTTATCTGAGATCTTAACTTTAAAAGTATTTAGAGCGACTCCACTGAAACAAAGTAAGTCTCTAAAAGCTGAAAATTTCTCTCTTTTTTTTCTTTTTTTATTGTTATTGCTGCCTGTCGGTCATTTATAGAAAACTGGTCTGCGGTGAAGTTTGGAAATGAGACGTGACTTTGATGGTTTTTATTCCCACTGTCACGCTGTGACGGACAGGTTTCCTGTTACAGCTGCAGGTTTGTCAATTCACGATGGAGTAGAGCTAATTTTGAGATTTACACCCTGTTCATGTTTGTCTAAGTTACATGTATGAAACTAAAGAGTCGAAACAGACTTCTTGTTATTTACTGATGGATGGGTGGGGGTCTGTGTCGCCGTATCACCACCCCCAGGGTCCTGTTTTATTCATTTTTAAGCTGCTTGCATTTGTCAGTTTTTCCGATCAGAAAAGATTTTCAGGAGGATTTTAGGATGATTTGAAGCTACAATTTTATTTCTGTTTCATTGTATTTCCACAGAGTCAAATTACAGCTGAAGTAATCTCGCAACTGCAGCGGTTGTGAGCAGGTTGAGTCTCAGAGGAAAAGCGAGGAGGAGCCTGATCCCAGGCCACACAACACAAACTGCTGCTTCTAAATAAATTGTATTTCATTCATAAAATTAACACATATGTATTATTACATTTATTGGGTTACGTGAAAATGTAAAAAGAAAGAAAGAAAGAAAGAAAGAAAGAAAGAAAGAAAGAAAGAAAGAAAGAAAGAAAGAAAGAAAGAAAGA
>JBAFTB010000008.1:4964104-4977415 GCA_037177355.1 Melanotaenia trifasciata | reverse complement strand
CTATCTATCTATCTATCTATCTATCTATCTATCTATCTATCTATCTATCTATCTATCTATCTATCTATCTATCTAGGAATAGGAGAATAAAAAGAAAAGTCTAGGATGGGATGTGAGGATGGAGGAGTACTGAGTTTATTAGGGATAGGATGATGTGTTCAGTAAGTGAAGCTCTGGAAATGATTCTGGAAGTAAAACTAACTGAAGTTCGTGGGTTGGCTGGTGGGGTAAACCAGAGAGGAGAGAGTTATAGTAATCAAGGTGAGAAGTAACGAGAGTGGATAAGAACAACTACTGAACTGTAGTGAGTGGCATTACTGATGAGGTTTTTATGTGCTCTATGACAGATGCCAGCCAGCCTGTTGACCTGAGGAGGAACCATGATGTTTTCAATGATCAGTGAGGAATTGGGACGTTTGGACAAGTTTCAAGCAAACCGAGTTTTCTGCTGAGACAAAGAAAAGGGAGGAAACGCTGAATTGGGAAATTTATTCAGCTTTTTGTAAATGTTTCTTCTAGTAATCACTCTCTTGTTTAATGCAAACAACATGAATGTTGTGGTGAAACAGACACAAAAGGGTTAGTTGTCCCTTCTGCTCTGTAGAAAATACTTTTTTAATCAAATATCTTTATGAAACAGACCATAGTTTTGTTTATATGACCTCCACACACCAGGGGGAGCTGCTGCACACAGTCAACTCGCCCTTTATTAACATGGAAACCTATCAGCTGCAGTTTTTAGAAACATTTCTACAGAAAGCAGAAGCACAAACATTTTTCATCTTGGTCCGACTGGATTTGGATGCTGGGTTCGACCCGTGCAGCCCGAGCCTGACCTGTCCCGTGCAGCTTTAGGACCTGTGGGACAAATGCCAGCCCATTCAGGAGCCTCTAATTGTGGCCTGGGAAGCCCCACAAAGGCCCCCTGCCTCCAGCTTCAATGGGCTGTCCTGCAGAGGTCCGTGTGAACCACAGCGCCCCTTTTTCCTCCCCATCCTGCCTCAGTATGTCAGCCTACACCCCCCTCCCCTGCCCTCCCCTCCTGTCCCTTGTGTTAATTAATAGGCCTTACTGGCAGATTTGGATCCAGCTCTGCTTTGATTGAAGGCAGCCATTAGCATCTATTAATTTTGCCTCTGGCGTTCTATCGTGGGCTCTGAAAGGGGGAATTAAGTGGTGTGAGTCATTGTTAGGCTGAGTTAAAGTGCGATTATTGTCCTGCAGCCCGGAGCCGCAGCTAACTGCTGCTAAGCCCTCTTGAAAGTGAAGGGGCAACTCCTCTCATTAGAGCCCAACAAGGGAAATATATTAACAGGAAATAGCTGCAAATTTCTTTCTTCCACTTTTAATCTCTCCTCTGTTGCATCCACGTGAAAAGGTCACTTGAAAATGTAAAGAGGGGACGACTGGAGCACGAGCGCCGGGGCCAAACAGCGGCTGCTATGATACAGATGGATGGCACCTCATTTTTCAGACAGAAGGTTTGATGCTTTGAGGAGCTGCAGCTGCTGGATCCCAGACGGAGTTATCCTCAGGAAGACTCTGGAATTACTCTGGATGGTATTAGCTTGGCTTCCAGTACTACAGTGAGGAACCTTTGAGTTATCATTGACCAGGATCTGTCCTCTGACTGATATAAATCAGTGTTCTAGGACCACCTTCTTTAATATTCCCAAAATGAGGAACATCCTGTCTCAGAGTGATGCAGGAAAACTAGTCCATGGATTTGTTACTTCCAGATTGGACGACTGTAATTCCTGATTACTGGTCTGTCTCAGAACTGCTCCGAAAAGTCTTCAGATGATCCAAAATGCTGCAGCGAGGGTTCTGATGAGAATTATGAAGATAATTTTTCTCTAGTTTTATCTTTCTTCATCGGCTCCCTGTTAAATCCAGAATAGAATTTAAAATCCTTCTCCTCACATATAAAGCTCTTAGTGACCAAGCTCCACGGGACCTTAAAGATTTTCCAACAGAGCACTTCACTGTCAGACTGCAGGTTTACTGGTGGCTCCTAGAGGTTCTAAAAGTAGAGCGAGAGGCAGAACCTCCAGTTATCAGATCTCTTTCAGTTCCCATCTTCCCAGACACGATCCCTGCCTTTCAGATCAGGCTTCAAACTTTCCTGATTTCTATAAATCTAATAGTCAGGACTAACTTGGTGACCCGTACATCCCGTCATGCTGCTACAGGCTGAGGCTTTTACGACATCAGTCCTGCAGATGAAGAGAAGCCTGGTGATGATGAAGATGAAAAGGAAGCATTAGACTGGATCAGATTTGTGTAAATGAACATAAAGATTTGATGCCTCTGGTTTGTTTCTGTTTATCTCACCTGACTGACACGTCTGTCCTCTCCTCTTTTTCCTCTTCACACTCCTCCTCCTCCTCCTGGCTTCAGGTGTTTCCAGGTGGCTGTGAAGCACCATGGGAACTCTGTGACATGACAGCAGGAGCTGTGACCCATAGCCAACAGACACACACACACACACACACACACACACACACACACACACCACACACACACACACACACACACAATATTACACAGTGAGTTCTCGTGTAAATTTCCTGCATAACTTAAACTAACTTGGTCTTCAGACTAAACTGCAGAGCAGACATCACCGTAAAGAAGACTGATGTCTCCAGAACTTAGGCAGATCCCAACAGTGAATCATAACATCCCATCCAACACACTCTGAGCTGGGTGGGGGTTGCTGAGAAGGTGGGGAGGGGGTTCTGCCTTACAGGTGTCGGGTTTAGCTTGTCAAACAACTGCTGACACACTGATCCTTTCTCACAGATTTGCAGTCCGTAAACTGCAGGTCAGAGGTGTCGGGGCCTCTGGGGCTTCAGTGTGAAGGGACCCGGGTCCGGAGACCAACTACAAGTGGGCCCCCGACCAATCAGCCCCAGCTGTCAGTCTGTTAGACCCGGGTGATGTCATCTACAACAGGGGAATGTAAACAAAAGTGTCTAGGGAGGTGCCTGCTGCAGCGCCCCCTGGAGGCAGAGCCTGGATGCATCTACAAACCACAGAAAAATGATGGAGCTCATTTATTTAGTATAAAAACTACTACTACTACTACTACTACTACTACTATTGTAATTAGGTTTTTTGTTTGTTTTGTTTTTAAGATAAAAGAGTGAAAAAAAATATTATGATTATTTTGTAATTTGCTTTTTAAACAGAATCCTGCTCAAATTTAAATATCTAGATCCGGGGTACCAAACACAAGTCCCGGGGAACAAAACTAGTCCACCACAAGGTCCAGTTTGGCCTGCGGGATGAACCCAGAAAATCTAAAAAATAGAAAACATTAACTGCAATTTGTCTGATGAAAGTAACTGTAATTTCTCATTTATCCAAAAGAGGATGAACTTTTATGTTTAAATATGAACATTTTCAAGGCAGGGGAAACTTGTTAAACCTTTAAAAACTTTCTTACAAAGAAATTCACATTTCAGTTTGTATTATGAGGTTCAGGTGGACAGGGTTTATAGATGAATGTGGAAATGTACACATATGTAAAGTTAAAATTACACATGTACATGTAATACATGTAATAGATCTTGAAAGATTACTCTGATCATAATGTGAAATGCTTTATTTTTCAGTCCCAGATACCTGGGATTAAATGTTTGGGGATTTTTTTAGGTCCCTTATAGGTGTGAACTATACATTTAAATGTGAGTGGAAATTATAAACTTATGCAAAATATTGTTGAAATCACAGTTTTTCTCAAGTAATTTTAGGTTTTTCATCATTTGATTAGTAAAAGGGTAGCTCATTAAAATCTCGATGATGTACGTGTACTTTGCAGGAAAAAATAAAATGTGTTATGTTTTTGTTTTTGGGGTTTTTTTGTTTTTGTTTTGTTTTTTGTTTATTTGTTTGTTTGTGTTTGTTATTTACAAAATGCTGTGTTATTTTTTACTGGTTGAGCCGACTTAAGATCAAATTGCCCTGAATGTAAGAATGAAAACATCCCAACAACAAATCTGTCAGAGGAAACGACAGTTTTTTTTTCTGTATCTATAGAAATTAATCACGTGAAGATAAATGTCTTCTCTTTTAAATAATCTTCTATAATCTTTTGTTTTCAGCATGTGGTTCATGTGGTTTGTTTTACTGTTTCACTCAAAAAGTTAGGGACAGATTTGTATGAAGGATTTTATAGCGGTGGGTTTAAACGCATTCATTCAGCCCGCTTTTAGATCAAGCAGTTTCTCATCCATCCTTGATGGAGGTAATTATCCTTTAGATGTAACATTTGGTACCAAATGTACCAAAGTTTTGAATTTTCCCATGCGTGGATTGTTAAATCCGCTTTGCCACTGCCAGCTTGCAGCTGCAGACTTTACACTCAAGTCTAACGTGCAAGTCAAAAACAACACATTTAGACACCAGAGCCAAGGTGAGGCTGCATACAGCAGCTGAGATTTGGGACTTTTCACAGAAACATTTGTTCTGTCTGTAGAAGCTGCTGCGTTGCGTCGCCGGGCCTAGGATGCAGCTTTTTACCAAACCCAGTGAAGCAGGTCTGCAGCTCTTGGAGAAAATGATCTGACAAACTGCTCTCTGCTGACACTTAGCGGCTGCTTGGGTGTATCACACCACTAATTCAACATCAAATGATTATTGAACATTTGACTTCAAATAAAAATTTCAATAAAAAAAAAGTGAGAGATAATTAAAATTTTTAGGGTCTGACGTACCAGAGGAGCATATCCATGTGAATCTTTTTTCTCACATTCCCTCATCGATCCAAGTTTAACTGCAACACTGGGCTGTGATGATCCCGGCTATTCACTCCATTCAACACGATGTAAACAGAATAACTGTTTCTTCAAATATTGCCCTAACAAAGGCTGGAAGAAACCTTTGTGAGCTGCATCTCAGAATTAAGCCTCAAGTTGTTCAATGAACGCAGCTCAACCTTATTTAATGCAGGCTGACTCCAGACAGACTTGGGTAGCACCGGGGACATCGCACAAGCCCAAATGAATAAATGAAAAGTTGATGAACTGATTGACTCTACAGACATAATCAGAGCTCCATTCTTCTTATCAGTGGATCAAACAAAGCTGAGAGAGCTGTAAGATTACCAGAACCAGGGAGGTGGTATGGCAGAAAGATGCCGACAGACCGAGTGGGTGTGTGATTGTTCCATGTTCAGGTGCATTTCAACCTGAGGTTTGATGGGGAGGAATGGTGGCCTTGTGGCCAGAGAGGTGGGTTAGCACCTAATTCAAGGGCTGCAATAAGCAAGTGTTAGAAGCAGAGAAAGATTTCCCCCATTGGGATTAAAAAAGTTCTTTAAATTCTGTATAAAATGTTCTACATAAATAATCGGATCTTGTCTTTCCATCTTACTGATTGATATATAGTGACTCAGCATTTCCCAACCTGGGGGTCCCAAGAATATTTCAGGGGGTCGCCAGATTATCGTACAAAAAAGCCTGTGTTTATAAAATGATTTTGGGATTTTTATTAGCGCTGTCACAATGAACACGTTAATGCCAAGAGATTCATCTGTGTAGTTGACACAGTGATTTTTTTTGCATTCATGCATAAACAACAAAGTTATTACTCATAATTTACACATAATAAACATGCAAATGTGTCATCACGGCGAGAGAGGCTCACTTTGGGCGTGTAGGTGCTTTGCTAGAGCTGTGAACTGGTAGGCTATATGAGTCCTTTGTCACAGTTGTTAACATAATATACCAAAAACCACTTAATCCCCCTTAGCTGTGAAGATTTAGACTTAGTTTTCACCAACTCTGGACCTCTTGAGCCAGCGTCCTGCAGATTTTCAATGTGTCCATGCTGCAGCAAACCTGACTCCAATAAGGGGTTGTAGATGCTGGTGCAGACCTTGACAGCAAGCTGTTGGAGAATTTTTTCATTTGAACCAGGTGTGTTGCAGCAGGGACACATTTAAGACCTGCAGGACACTGGCTCAAGAGGTCCGGAGCTAGTCATACTTGGTTTAGAGGATGGCCGCAGGATGACCCATTTGACCACACAGTTAACCTCTCAGTCAACACGGGAGAGCGTTGCAGCAGCACATGTTATTTTGTGGGTCGTGGCTCACAAAGTTTAGATACTACTGGTCTAAATCAGGGATTTACAATTTTTTTTCCAGCTACGTACCTCCTGTGGGATCATTTTTCAGCTAAGTAGCCCATAAATGAGGGCTCCACATTGCTGGTCCTTGAGTGACGGTGTCCTGTAGATTTTACATGTTTCTCTGCTGTAACACACTACACTCAGACTTCGAGTTGTGCAGCGTTTGACATCTAGCTCTGCTAATTGATTTGAGTCAGGTGTGTTGCAGCAGGGACACCAGCGGTCGAGGACTGAGGGTCCCTGCTCTAAACCACCCTAAAGCAAACAGGAAGGAGTGTCTGCTTTATTCACATTTATAATTAAAGAAACACTTTCTAATTTCAAACCTTTGAAAAAGAACAAATTTCCTGTCTTTGGTTCCAAACTTTTGCAGAACAGGATGTTTTCATAAATATCGTCTCCATCAAAGAATCTGAGAATAGCAACCAGTCGTGGATTTACACTCACATCTGTAGATTCATCTGGATGGAGTGAAAATGCTTTTCCTAGTTTTCCCACAACTTTCTAAATAATATCTCTCAAATTTTTGTCTGTTTTTGGCTTTAGCCACAAAGACACAACAGAAGAGCCTCCAGGGCTTTTTTATCATGTGGCAGAAACTTTTCACACTGTGTCTTGTGTTCACCTGAATTTCCTTCTAAAAATTAAAAAATTAAGTGGCTTACTGACATGACAGCTGTGCTTTATGGTAATATATTAGCAAGTTTCTCCCAATAAAACATTATCTCGTCACAAGTAAATTTAATCAGCAATTTATTTGTTTTTAGGTCTTTATCTGTCTGAGCTGCTTCACCCATCATTTGCTCATAGATCAGCTGACCAGATGCTTTTAACTGTCCTGAAAACATTTTGTAAATCCAGGGGAGATGGAGTCTTTTCAGTTTTAGCTCCTAAAATATGGAAAGAGCTCCCACTGCAGGCCAGACAGGCTCCTTCTCTTGTTTTTAAGTCTCATTTAAAAACACTTTTACTCTTTGGCTTTCAAGCAAGTGTGAGTTGTCATCCGTGTCTTTTACCCTTCAAATGTACTTGTGTTATTTTAAAATTCTTATAACTCCTATGTGGTCACTTATAGTCGTATTTGCATTTTTATCCTTGTTCTTAATTTGTGCAGTTTTTATGCTTTTTTTCTTTTAATTTATTGTACAAAACTTTACTCAGCTCATTTTTTTAAAGTGCTTTTGGAATAAAATCGTAATAGTTTTCAAAATTGATAAATATAGGCAGAAATAAAAAGGCCCAGACTGCTGCTGCTGGGGCAGGAGCCTCCTTAAGGTGTCAACAGAAATGACACCTAGTAGTGTTAAGGGTGGAAGGTGTTAATATTCTATTCGAACGCTGGTCTCCCACATGGGAGACTGATGCTCTACCAGCTGAGCTTTCCAGCCACTATCGTTATATATAGATCTACAAAAATATGTGAAATATTAAAAAAAAAACACGAGTCATTGATTCTTTTTAGGTTTATCCCAAGAGAAAGAAAACAAATTACCACTGAGAATTCTAATAATTTCTTCTGAATTTTATTTAGTAAAGTCAATAAAAGCAAAATGTTGGTGTGTAACTACACATAAGGCTGAAAACAAACTGCTGCAGATTACTTACAGTTTAACAAGAAGCAGAGAAAATAAAGAACTGTACAACAAGGAAAAATCTACTGTACAAACTCCTGTGAAATCCTGGTCAAAGTGCTGGTGCATTATGACAGAGCTGGCAAAACATTGACAACTTTTACCTTTTTTTTTTTTTTGGCACAATATTATCACAAACGTCACAAAAAGCAAAGAAAATTAAAATCTCAACTCAAAAAAATTTAAATAAAAATTTTGCGGCTTGACATAAACAGTGATTATTGTTCTCTGTTTAAGATCTGATGTAAACTGGGACAGTGACCATTAATGAAAACCAAGCTTGAAAATCTGCTGCTAACAGCTGTGGAAAGCTAGCAGCTTTTAGCACACAGGCCTGATATTCTGCGATTACTACTTTCTTTATTCACTTGTAAACAATTATTCAAATATATATATAAAAAAAAACAACAGTAATGTGAATTTTTAATAGAAATGCACTCAGCTTTTAGGGCTCTGAGGTGAAAACATCCTATTAAATAAAGTTAGCACGCAGTTCATTAACTACTGCTGCTAACATGATGATATGTTATTTGATGCAATATTAACACACAGTTAGATGTTAGCATGGTGGAATTCTGCCATTAGCTGTTAGCATTAGCATGTTAATTAAATACTGCATGTTAACTTGATGACATTTGTTCATTTTGCAAAATTATCAGTTAACATGAAATTCTTGCTTAGCATGTTAGCATTAACATGTTCATTAAATTCTTCATGCTAATATGATGACACTTGTTATTTTTTGCAATGTTAAACACAGTTACACGATAACATGCAGAAATTCTGCAGTTAGCATGTTAGCATTAATATGTCAGGGTCAACAGTAACAACAAAATAAGGATGCTAACAGGAAATTATCTTTGATCGCTACAGCTGTGAAAAACTGGATGTTCAAACTCGATAATGAACCAAAATCCTGTCAAATTACTTTCAGGATAATCCAACAAACCTAAATAAAACCAAGGTGTTTCACTTCAGACCAAACCAAACATTGCTACCCCGTTAGCAAGGACGCTAGCATGCTAAAATGTCAGTGTATTTTCAAAAATCTTTTTTTTCTAATTCAAAAGCTTTGTAAACACACTCATATCCTCAAAATGAACACATGTACAGTAAATACAGTTTCTGGTTATTATAAATGTGAAACTTAACGTCTTGACTCAAATGAAACACTGAATAACCCTTTTGGAATTTGTTGGGAAAAGCCATGAGAATCCTGAACAAGGCACATTAGAGACAGCGGACAGAATAACATTCAGATGTTTTGACGCCGTGCACATTACATCTAAGAAAGGCCTCGAGTATTACTTTTTCTTTCCTAAACAGCCACTTAAAAGGAGACTGAAAACAAGTAAACAGAACTTGTGATTTGTTCATAAACACTGTAGAATGGCGTTATATGTGTTCACTGTCACCAAAAGACATCAGAAAGCAACAGACTTACTCAAGTATGGACTTGGGAATGAGGGAGAGCTGGAAGGAAAAATTGAATGACAATAAGAAGGAAAATTCCAGCATCATAAATGAACTAGACACTTATTATAAAAGTTCATTTTTGGGACCTTCTGATGGCTTTCAGGATTAAAATACTGTAACTCCTGATCCCAGCAAAATGGGGACATAATATCAGGTCAAATGTAGCCCAAGAACATCCTGAAAGACCCATTAAGGATGATGGTCTGCAATGTCAGCTATGTCACACAGACGTCCACACTGTAGACACCTAAAATTAAACCAGTAAACTCTTCATGTTACAAGCAAGGCACTGATGGTCAGAGGCCTGGAGAACCTGGAGTTAAATCCCACCAAATGTGACTACCTAAGCTTTAGATCCTGGATTCGTGAAGAGACCTTCCTAACGTTATTATATTAAATAAATTGCTTCTATTTTCAGCCAGTGTCTGATCAAAAAGATAAAATAAAATCATTTTAATTTCCAGAATGAGAACCTGAACAAACTAATGGAGTCACTATTTAAGCTGCAGAAATGAGAGAATTTGCTGTTTGTCTTCATCATGTAGGGATTGTTTTTGAAAGCTGACCTGATAAGCAACAAATCCAGTAGAATCTGAGAAAAACTACAGCTTTTTTTCAGCGTTTGTCACAAACATCAGGCAGCAGATGAATTCAGAAGAAACATTTCCTGATTCTGCATCAGATAAAGAACAAACTCTGGGATGTAGTGCTCTGCTGGATAAATTAGCACCAGAGACGGGGAGAGGAAGTACAGCGCAACGCCACCCGGTGTTTTGGAATTGAACACCCTCATTAGCTCTTCGGCGAGTAATGTGAAGAGGTTGGAAACAAAACTTTACAGTCTGCAGCTGCAACTCTGATTTAAAAAAAAAAAAAAAATTAATTTACTTTCTGCAAATCAGTTTCAGAAACATCACAACGACCTGAAGGGTTGAAATCAGCCACCAGAATGGACACAGCTGAAGAACCTGCTGGATAAGAACCAGAGATGCAGCTTCACAGAAGTACTGTTGATGCAGATATGATGCAACGTCAGAGCCTTTAAATCTGACTCTAGAAGTTCTGGTTCTTGGCTCAGTTTGAGTCTGATGATCTGCAGTAAACCAGGCCAAGTGATTCAGGGTCATCTGGGTGCGATCTCCTGCATCATGGCCGGCAGGTGGATGGTTGGACAAGAGTCTCTGTGTCTCAGTTTGAACATCAGCTGCTCTTTTTCCAGGGAAAGCTTCTGGTTGACCGCTACCTGCCTCTCCAGCGCCACCTTCGCCTCCTGCTGCTCTTTCGATAACTGCCTGGAAACAGAACATCAGAGATGACAGTTAAACTCCAGGAGGATGAGCGAACGCTCAGCTGGAATCAGACAGTTGGGGACACTGAGGTTTATGGGGTCATTTTAGGGGTTTCTACCCAGGAAAAAAATGATAATTTCTCTGCAATTACAAACTCTGTGTGAACTAAGTAAGGCAAACACTGTCATCACAAATGGATGCGTCACTCTCCTTTAGAGATGGGGCGAGAAGCTCAGTTGGGAGGGGCTCAGAATAGACCTGCTGCTCCTCCACATCCAGGTGAGCCAGATGAGGTGGCTCAGGCATCTGGTTAGGAGCAAGTGGTCTGGGATCTCTGCTCAGACTGTTACCCTCACAACATAAACCACTAATTTCTTCAGAAACTGGAGACATCAACAGTGATTACACCATGTTTTCAGTCTAAATGTTTGTAATCTCAAAGTCAGTGTTGGTGACAGCTGTTTGAACAAAAGTTCATATCTGACAGAATAACTGGGTTTTACAGTAGTTCAATTTCTTTAAAATGTTTTCCTTAATGTTTAATTTCCCTTTTCATTAAGAGATGTATGTAAAACACCACCTGTCATCTGACTGCTGGACGCCATTTTGTCCAGCAGGGGGCAGCAGATCAACATGTGACCGTGTTGAAGCACTTACTGAATTAGAGTCTGACAATTGTCTATCCGAACTTTCAAGTCCTCCTTCTGCTGCAGGACATGGATGATCTGGTCCTCCAGAGACCGATTCTTCTCTACCTGGGAGTCAAGAAGAGAACGGGAGGAGCAAACATTCTGGAAAAAACCGGGTTGGTGTGAGGATCCTATGGACCTGCAGAACCGCAGTCAGTGTACGTACCAGCTCATCCATCTGCTGCAGCTTC
Source organism: Melanotaenia trifasciata (assembly GCA_037177355.1). Lineage (NCBI taxonomy): Eukaryota > Metazoa > Chordata > Actinopteri > Atheriniformes > Melanotaeniidae > Melanotaenia > Melanotaenia trifasciata. The sequence goes on along the minus strand of JBAFTB010000008.1, from coordinate 4,966,004 downwards.
CTGCTCTGCTCCTGCACGCGCTCAGTCTTCATCTCAATGACAAACAACAGTGACTCCTGCTCGGACTCCCAGAATGCACCTGGGCTGCCGTGCTCCTGGACAGATGCCACAGTTTTGGGTTGTTTTCAGGACTTAAACTAAAAGCATTTGGTAGGAGGTTTAATAATTTTGAATAAAACACACCTGAATATTCCTCTGCAGGTCCTTCTTAAAGGTCGATTCTTCCACTCGTCTCTTCAGTTCGTTGTAAACCTGCAGCTCTGCCGTCAGTTCCTCCACTTTACCCTTCAGTCACATAAGTACAACACAAGCATTTAGCATGAAAACAGACATTCATGTTCTGTCCTCTGGGGGGGCGCAGGATCAGACTGAGGACCAAACGGCTCAAAATGTGAGTAGAACTGTAATAGACAGATATTACACGCTTTTTTTAAGGAGGAAAGTCATCAGCAATAAACTCAGAGAAGCAACTGTTGCAGTTTCCAAACTATCTCGACTCCATTATGCAGAGAGAAAAATGATTCCCAAATGGAAAACATTCAAGACAGCTTCCAGTCTTCCCAGAATAGGATGTCCCAGTTAGTTCAGCCCAAAGTCAGACTGTGTGATACAGAGAAACTGTAAAAACAAAAGAACCAAGAGCTACATCAGTTTGCATATTTATGTTAAACTTCATCACAGTCCAGTTAGAAAAAGTCTGAACCAGTATGGCCTTTTAGGACTGGTTGCAGGAGAAAGTCTCTTCTCTCTAAAAGGAACGTGGCAGCACAGCCAAGGTGTGCAAAGCTGCATCTCAACAAACCACAAAACTTCAGGAACAACAGAACACGTCATACTGTCAGCACGGTGGTGGCGGGATGATGATCTGGGCACCTTGAAGTCACTGAGTGGACCATCAACTCCTCTTGATACCAAAGTATTCTAGATACAAATGTTAGGGTCATCTGTCTGACAGCTGAAGCTTGGTTGAAACTGTCTCATGGAAAAGGAAAATGACCCCAAACACAGCAGCAGATCAACAACAGAATGACTGAAAAACAAAAGAATCAAAGTGTTGACACGATCCAGTCCAAACCCAGACTTCAACCTGACTGAAACGCTGGGGGGGGGGGTCTTCAGAGAGCTGCAGAAACCAATGTGGTTAACCTCAATGAACTGAGGAAAGAAGAGTGGAACAACATTCCTCCACAACCACGTTAGAAACTGATAATGTCATGCAGAAAATCCTTTCAGCTTATTGCTGCTGAATCATGGAGAATCAATATGTGTGTTTTGTTGTTCTGCTGAGGCTGGAGTTACTGATGAGAACTGATTTTTATGCTGATAAATGGAATCTCAGGACTGAAAGTCAAAGTTTTTTGTTATTAGAGCAAATTTTTATCATCATTTTATCATTAACAGACGTAAACCCAGACACAAAGCAGCTTCTTTGTGTTGTCATGGAGACGTGTTTGTTTACCTTCAGGATGTTTTCTGCCGCCTGAAACTTTTCTGTCAGCTGACTTTCCTCCTGTTTATGTCTCGTCTGCAGCTCTGCAGCCAACAAGGTAAACACATGATTAACTGCTGCACATCCACATCAAAGCCAGTTTATTTATAAAACGCTTTCATGCCTAAAAGCAACAAAGTGCTTTACATAATAAAACTTTATGCATAACAAAATAAAACAAGCCTTTACACAACGAAGTATAACAGAGAAATTTCTCTGCAGTTAAACATGCATACACACACAAACACACATACAGAATGCATGGATGTGTAAGAAAAGAAAAGAACGATGCTAAGACTAGGCTAACCTAAACTAATGGAAACTAAGCTAAAAACTACTAGGGCTGCCACTAACGATTATTTTTAAATCGATTAATCTATCAACTAATTTCTCGATTAATCGACTAATCTA
>JBAFTB010000008.1:4926829-4936835 GCA_037177355.1 Melanotaenia trifasciata | reverse complement strand
CTATTACTTTGCCAAACAGAGAGACTTGAGCGGTAGCTAATGCAAACATTAGCATAAAGCTGACGCTTCTCTAACGATGCTCACGAGCCTCGCTTTATACTTATGTTAGCTGCTTGGCTTAGTTATTGTGACGTTTACTCTCAAACGTTAAAATGGCATCACTGTTGTTACGAGTATAAGTTAATATTTTGAGTTAGTTAGCAAGTAGAGCTGGACCCACACTCTGCCAACATGTTGGCTATGAGTACGTGTGTTTTTCCACGGTCATTAGCACCAAGTTTGAGGGGGAAAAAGGCAGGGAAATTAATGAATAAATAAACAGGTTTAACTAATCTTTAGTTGGTGTCCTTCTTGACTGGATATAGCAGCAATAAAAAACGTGGTAGCTATTAAGTAACAAAGTGAATAAGCAAATGTATTATGTCGCAGTCGGTATTAATTAGAGATGTTCCTATACCTTTTTTTTCCTCCCGATACCGATTCCGATACTTGTGCTATTGGTATCGGCCGATACCAAGTACCGATACCACTATATTATAAAACAAATGAACAATGGTCTGAAGGGCCTCCAGGAATTTTTTGCTTAGGGCCCCCACAGACTCTAGAATCGCCCCTGAGTCTGAGAGCTAAGTGCTCTGTTGGGAAAGTCTAGAACTCTGATGGAACATGGTCACTAAGAGTTTTATGTGTGAGGAGAAGAATTTTAAATTCTATTCGAATTTACCGGGAAGCCGATGAAGAGAAGAAAAAAACTGGAGAAACATGATCCCTGCTAATAATTCCCATCAGAAACTTTGCTGCAACATTTTGAAATGAAACTATGAAAAGTTATGAAGGAAAACTCGACTTTTTAAGCTTTTAACATCGGAAATCTGAACTCAGCAGGTTGGAAACCACCAAATTATTCACTAGCGGATGAGGTCATCCACTCTATGAAGTACAGAGTACTTACACCTTCTAACTGTACTGAATCACTGTGAAACGAAGAGGTGGCTTTCCATCATCAAACCTGTGTGTGAGCTCATTTGAACACAAATGGAGAGAAGGCTGGTTTGAACATGAAGATGTTTATTTGGTGGAAATCAGCCACAACGCTGCATCAGATCTGTTCACCCATCCGGGATTCAGAATAAAAACATTTCCAAGGAAAACTCTGAGTGCGGATGTTTATCAGTGAAACTCTGCAGACTTTATGAGCCTCTGGTGATATTCTCATAAATGCCACGTGTAACATATTTCTGCTGAATTGAAGGATATTTTTACACCTTCGGAGAAAATGTAGCTGAAATCTTGTGATGAAGGAATTTTGTGTTCCTGGAGGTTCTTCTGAGGAGATTCATAAAAGTCTAATCACATCTCCCTCCACCTGCAGGCAACAGATGTTATGTTGCTGCTTTCATATCACACTGGGGCTCATTGTTCAGGTCGGATGAGCTGGGGTTTACAAAGAGTTTCACTTATTCTCCGACAGGCGTAAAGGTTTATGGGATTAACAGCTTCTGTGTCCTTAAAGTGACCATGTGACCAGATTTAGATCAGCACAGGTAAGATTTTTACCAACAATATCTGAGGATCTGTAAGTTTTTCTTTTGATTTTCATTTGTATTTTCAGTCTGCTTGTTTGCGTTGCTTTAGTCATGAAATTCTTCTACAAGTGCAGGATGGTTAATTTATTCCTCTTTTCAGGAGGACGTGCTGCCACCATGTGGTCCCACCTGGAATCCAAAGAGCAGAAAGTTCTTTTCAAAGCTTTAGATTATTATTTAACTCTTTTAGTCCAAAAGATGTCACACTTAAATACAGTTCTGATCCAGAGTCCTGATCAAGTCTTCCTCTCTGACTTTGTTGTCTTCTCCAAACTGGACTCGATCAACAGTTCTTCAACTTTCTGAAGGTCTTTCTAACCTTTTCTGCTTTTTCCTCATTTTCAGTCCAGTTCTTGTCCTGAAACATTTTCAGAGGAACTTAACTCAGATCTATGATTCATTCAGGCAGAAAAACAGCTCCTAACTCAAGAGATGAACAACCAAAACCAGCAACTTAGCAAAGAACCAGCTTTAACTGGATCTTTACCAGCAGAAGTCACACAGACACTTCACTTGCTCCCATTTCTTTAGTTTCAGGATGAGACAGTTTGACTGAAAATAGGATTTTAGCAGGAACAAGGTGATTCCTTATAAAATGAAAACTTGGCATATCTCAGCATGGTGTGTAGAAATAGGAACAAATCCAGCAAAGACCTGAACCAGGACCTGAAAGATGCATCTGGATCTTCAGTTGATCCATCTGCTGTTGGCCGAAGCCTCATCAGAAATTATCTCCATGGAAGGTTGGTTGTTATAAAAGAAATACTCATCGTTGTGCTCTATATGAGAAACTTCATTGGTTACAGCCTGACGGGAGAAGACGGTGCCATTGGTTTCAACTTATTTTTAAATGTGCTTATTTTGACTTACCTCCACATCTGAAATGTTTCTTTTTCGTCCGCCTACTCTTTAAGAAACTTTGTTGTTCCACTCGTGAGGAAGGAGGCAGGTCGGCGGTGCTTCTCTTATAAGGCCCCTAATGACTGGAACCATTTACCTGCATCTTTGAGGTCATTAACATCAACAGTGTCTGTAATGCTGTTCCCACACGGCTCCTTGTGTTCATCAGTTAATCTGAAACTCTGTGTTAATGTCGTTTCTACATAGTTTTGGTAGAAGTGGGTTGTGAAAGAAGTAAGTGCTAGTTGTTATATCGTGTATTGTCCCTTATTTATATTTAGTGTTACACAGTATGCTTGGTATATTGTAATATTGTTATGTCTATGTCTTTATGTTTCTTTTGGTCCCCCTTGCAAACGAGATGTTACATCTCAAGGTTTTCCATAATAAATAAATTAAATTAAATTGAATTTTCTTTAACAGTTTAGTCATCTTTTTTTTATTGCTTTAAAAGTTTATTCTTAATGTGAACAAGTTTAACTTGACCCCTGGACTGAGAACAATGTGCTTTGTGGAACATTGAGTTACACTGAAGCGTCAAAACAACACCTGCCGAGATAAGAACGGCCTCGAGGACAGAACTCGACCTTGTTCACAGCCACGCTGCTTTATTCTTCCCTCCCTCTGTGGAAAAGTCCCTACACATCACCTTTCTATTCAGAAACTTTGTCAGAATCAGGTCAACATTCTCCTCGTTCAAGTTCCGTTTTTCTTTTTGTAATAAACTTTATTAAACTTCACACATCCAGACTGTAAAGAAGCCATTCTTAAGTAGGGAAGCAGAGAGAAAACGCTGAGGTAAGTCACATGACACAAGAACTGGACTGTAGATCAGAGCTAACAGGTCTGGTGGAGGATGGATCCTCCCCAGAACCACATTACTGAAGCAGCGTGGGATCATCTGGACAGAAAACAGACAGAAAAAGGCAGAAACATCCAAAGAAGAGCTTTGAAAAGTCCTTCAAGGATCCTGGAGACGACTTAGAGAAATTATGGAAAGCTTCTCTAAGAGGGTTCAGACTGTAAAGAAGAATGAAGCTGCTCAGGCCAGATATTCATTTTAGATCCTTAGAAGTGGGCCGACTCTGGTTCTGACTCAGATACTGGATTTAGATTTATGTGGGAACATGTTGCAGTTGATTTTTAGCTGAAGAAACAAGTGACGAAGACTTCTGAACAGGGATGGACCGACATGAAAACTTTGGCTGATACAGAAATCCGATACGGCCGATAACCGATATTTACCGATGTTGATATATATATCTATATATAAATATATATAGATATATATATACATATATATATATTGTTTCAAAGGGTTTAAGATTATTAAAAACGATGCAAACATTAGGGGCGTTAGCTTCCCGCCATTGTTTGTGAGCTTCTGGGTGGTAGTTTTTCAGATGACATATCAAACTTGTGGTGTTGAATGAGTTGACTCGGCATCCTCCTCGCACCACTTCAACTTTGCAAATATTGCGAATAATGACCTTGAAAAATTACCACACAGCTGACATTACTTCTGGTTTTATTTACACCTAACAATGTAGTGTTGTATCACTGTCACATGTCCAAACATGGCCGCATGGCCAAACCGCCCTCCTCCTCCTGACACACTTACACAAACAGCAAATAAACGAAAAATAATATCAGCTGATAATATCGGCCCAGTTTTCTTTATCAGACCGATACCGATATGTTCAAAAATTACTAACATAGGCTGATACCGACATTAATGCTTATATATATCGTACATCCCTCCTTCTGAACAAAGAAATATTTATATTTTACCTTCCTGATGAGGCCTAATTTTTAAATGAAGTTCATCTTTTTTTCATCTTTTTTTTCTATTGAATTTCCCTTTGGGATTAATAAAGTATTTTTCATTCATTTCATTCATTCATCTTCACAGCTACAGGGGCTGTAAGTTAAACCTTGGTCTATAGAAAGTGTAAGAATCAACAGGATAGCAGCCCAGTTCATCTAGAAATGAGCAAAGCAGTCACCTCTATAGATGGTCTGAGTCAGGACTTGTATTTCGTTTGGACGGCAAAGCCTGGTAGAGTCTTTTAGTTCAGTTTCTCACCATCATGTTAGCATAGCTGCTTCCTGTGAGCTAACATCTGCTGGACTGCATGGATCTCATGCTGCCGCCTGCACAGGAGGGTTGATCGTTAATCTGAGTTTTAATTCATTTAAAATTTTAACGGCAGTAAAAATACACAAAATGTTACTTTAATATTTTACATATAAATATTAGTTTTATTTTCTTTGTGCAAACTATGTCTGTACTGATTTACAACGAGTTTTTAATCTGATGAGTCATGTTTGTTATGAAGAGGAAACAAAGTCAGACACAGAAACATAAACAGACTGATCAGTTTAATTATTAATAATCCGACACGTTTTCACTCTGTGACACAACGCAGACGTTATCTCACAGCATCACTCCTCCTCTTCGTCGTTTTTCCTCCTCCTGGTCAGAGCAGGCCGAGGGCAAACCCGAGCTCCTGCAGCAGGTCCACATTCAGGTAAACTCTGCAGAATGTGTGGAAAATGCCGACAGAGGAGAACCCGATCAGAATCCAGAGAACCTGCGCGGTGACGTAGAGCGGAGCCAGACTGAAAGACACGTTGACCCCACATGTTAGACCCACAACTCAGAACATCAGAAACTGATCCGACACGATGAAGAGGAGCCGGATCAGGCTGGAAACCTACAAACACAAACAGAACTCTGATAGTTCTTCACAGACAAGAAGTCCTGACCCGAGTGGTGTTAAATCAGTGTAATCTGTGTGGGAAAGAGGAGGCCTAACACCGACCTTGGGTACACTTGTCGTGTATATTGCCTGTATGTGCATATTATTACATATAATAAGCATATTGTATAAACTGGCATCACTTTATCTAATGTGTGTAGTCGTATTAGCAAAATATACACAGATGTATCTGTGTATATATATGACACAATAATACTGTATATAAATAGACATATAACACAATAAATATCTAGAGTAATATTTCCTGTTTTCAAATTCCAGATTTATGTAGATAGACAAAGAATTTCATATGGAAATATTAACATATATTAACTGTAATTATAAATGTATCTTATTAACTCATATTCACATGAGGGGTTTTGTTGCCTTTATGATCAAATAAACTTTGAAATTGAATCAATACATACATATATTTATTTATACCCATAGTCTATATATTTGACCTATATTAAATAAACAGTTAACTATGGAAAAGGGGTCAGATTTAAAAAGTTTTCTTTTACGTCTCTGACTTCTTTTTAATCATGCTGATTAATTTTTTCTTTGTTTTGAGAACCTTTTAATCCCGTAATGCCTGAATTTATTCATAATTACATAAAAAACAAAGTAAATTCTGTAAAAACCAAGTAAGGAAAACTAACAGGAAAAATACTACAATTAAATATGAAATAAATTAATATTTAATCGTTAAAATACATAAATATGAATGCAAACTACATATAATATGAAAATAAATCTATCAATAAAAGTACATTTAAAAAACACATTAATAAAAATCAATAAAATAAGAAGAAAATAAGTTTTTTTGTGTTTTTTTTTTTTTGTTTATTTGTTTGTTTTCTTTTGTTTTGGGGTTTGTTTGTTTTTTGCGGCCATCAGGCATTAATTCTGTTTGTCATGTTTGTTTTGTTATTATATCTGATTCACTTGTTTGAAGTTAACATATCAAAACAAACACCGTGAGAAACTGCTGCCAGCTCGTACAGGGAAGCTCTGCCCCCTTGTGGTGTAAACGGGAATTTGATTCTCTAAAAATCTATTTGGAAAATTCTCTGATTTTATTTGGATCCAGAAACTCCAGCAGGTAGTCGTCGGGTTCCTGCAGAGGAAACGGGCAAGGTGTGTTTCCGCTTCTGGTTCCTTACCGTCCGTTTGCAGATTCGGCATATCCCCAGAAGTAACGCAGGCGCATGTACAGGTACAGCAAACCGCAGACGGAGGACAAACCTGCAGCACACACACATTTTACTGCAAACTAAGAAGAACTGTGTGTGCGCATGTGCGTGTGTGTGTGTTTACCTTGGCTGAAGAAGACTCCGGATGTCCACAGAGCAGTGATGAAGATGGGGAAGTACTCTGAACAGTTTGCCCTGCACGAACACACACACACACACACACACACACACACACACACACACACACACAGGTAAGATGATGTCAGACAGTGGCCACCAGGTAGAGCCAGAAACACTTAGAGGTCCAGTTTTACACATTTTTCTACAGGTTCATGTGGGTGTCAGAGGTCCAACAACATCTTTTTCAAAGTGTATTTCCCCAAATTCAGCCTGGATTCTTCATTTCAGCCATTCTAACGTGGCTCTAGTGAGCTCTATGAGAACAGGATGTTTCTCTGTCTGAACCTTTACATGTTGATGAGGGGTGCCTGTCCATGCCCCTCTCTGGGAGAGGATCTGGCTTTCACTGGCCTGCTCTGTGATTTTAGAGGGCAGGCTCAGCTAGCCAGGGGGGCGGGTCAATGGCAGTAGTCGTGCCGCCGAGTTCTGAAGTAGCTGAATATACTGAATTAGCAGGTTATTCCATCTTCCCTAGTGGCACAACCATATTCCAAGATGACAATACCAGGATTCATGGGATTCAGATTGTGAAAGAGTGGTTCAGGGAACAGGAGACTTTGTTTTCACGCATGGATTGACCACCACAGAGTCCAGACCTGAACCCCATTGATAATCTCTGAGATGTGATAGAGAAAGATTTGTGCAGTGGTCAGACTCTCCCATCTGCTATACAAGAGCTTGGTGGAAAATTAATGCAACACTGGAAAGAAATAAATGTGACATTGCAGATGCTTATTAGAACTATGCCACAGCAAATGCTGCTGGAATTAAGGCAAAGGAGTTTGTTTTTGTTTTGTTTTTGTTTTTTAGCTTGTATTATTATTGTTTTTTTATTTTATATAAAAAAAACTATTGTGAGAATCTGTCGCTATGGCAACGATCCAGATGTGACCAATTTAAAATTAAAATGAGCAAGTTTTTTTTTAAGTGGTCAAAAAATAGAACTTTGAATTTTTCTTCTTTTCATTTCCACATAAATGAAAGAAAACACTGAAGTGTTTGATGGACCTTCAGACTTTCAGTTTTAATTTTTCAGGCCAACATGAACTTCTGAGCAGATCTTCACCGTGATGTTCATCCCAGCTGAACGAAGAAGAAAACATGAAACAAATGAGTTGAAGCATTTTTATTAGTCTAAGAATAAATCAGGAGTTTGTGTTTCTGCTTAATTTTTAAAGAATAAAAGAGTTGAGAACTATCCCATTAGATTATCACAGATAAGCAAATTTGACTTATCTTTGTTTTTTTAGATGAAATCATAAAGTTTGAATTAAATGTGATATTTAGGTTTTCTGCAGAAACGTTTCTATATTTATTTATTTATGAGCTGCTTTAAGTCAAAATTACATTTTCTGTTTATGTCAAGGTTGAAGACTTCATAGAATAGAATAGAATAGAATAGAATAGAATAACTTTATTAATCCCTTTGGAGAGTCCTCAGGGAAATTCATCTTCTCTGTGAAAAAAACAAAAACTTAGAAAGAGTGAAGGTCGCTCAGTTTTTCGCCTTTATCCAAATTTTTACACTTTTTAACGTTATTGATAATCAGTGTTAAACCTGTGGCTGTTTACTTTTTTTTACAACACACACACACACACACACGCACACACACACACACACACACACACACACACACACACACAGTTACTGACTGAGCTCTGAAGATCCTCTCAAACTCCGGCGGTCCGCTGGTGGTCGGGGGAGAAACCGAATACTTCCTCCTGGCATAAATTACCTGGAGGGAGAAATAAGCTGGAAACACACACAGAAAACACACCATGATCCATCTTGACTTTTAAATACTCTTCCGTAAGTTTATACACAACATGGAGAAAATCAGATTTATGAAACTGCAGCAGAATCTCTGAAGTTTTGGAGGACAACCGGACCGAAAAGAAATACAAAGAACAACCACAAGGTGTAAACATTTATTAACGGAACCATGGGGACCGACCGGGGCAATGATGAGGTTAAATGGAGCTTTGACGTTTCTGCTTGCCGGACAACGAAATAAAGACATACGTTGCGTTTTCTAATGCACTGTGACTAAAAGCTAAACTACCATGAGAAGACTGCCTTTCATTAGTGAAATGAAATTATTGAACAGAAAAGCTGAACAGTCTTTTATTTAGAGAGATTCTCTCAGTTCTCGAGATTGTTGCTAACGTGGTTGCTATGGACAACGCTACGTGCATGGCGCGTTCCAAACCTGTGTTGGCCAACGCAGCTAATGGGCTGCGTTCCATTTCAAATTACTCTTGGCCTGAGGCGTTAGGAGTTCACGGGCTTTGTCTATGTCTAATTTCATGTATACAGCTCTGGAAAACAAATAGGGGACCACTGCTTAAATTGTTGTTGGGTAACCTTCTACAAAAATTAAAAAAAAAAAAAAATCAAACTGCTCAGCTTTGCTTGATGATTTGTGACCATTCATCTTCCCTTTGGTCTCATTCCAGAGGTTTTCAACAGAGTTCATCTGGAGATGGAGATGGCCATGACAGGCTCCTGATGTTGTGATCCTCCATCCAGACCTTGATTCTCCTGGCTGTGTGGCCTGGAGGATGGTCCTGCTGCAATCCTCTGAGTTGGGGAGCAGAGTCAGCATGAGGAAATTAATGTTTTTCAAGGATAATCTTGTGGTTTTATTAATGCATCCTTCACGAAGACACATCTACTTAATTCCAGCCTTTCTGAGGCACCCTCTCACCTTTAGCTATATTTAACAGTCTGTGTGAGACGCTGTGGCTTGTAGACCTCTCCAGGTCTCCATCTTACCATAAAACCACAAGGTGTTTGGAAAAGCAGAAAATTAGACTCGGAGAAGATGACCTTCCTTCTTCTTCTTCTCAGTCTGAGTTTTGCATGATTCCAGTCCTCCCTGTAGGAGCCGGTTTCCAGCTGTTCTTGCCGTTCTCTTCACCCCAGTCTCAGTTTGCCACAGTGTTCGACTGTCACTTGATGTCAGCCTCTGGTCCTTCAGTGATGTGTTTGTGGTTTTTCCCTTTCAGTTTACTGCTGTTTTCAGCCTCTGCCAGACAGTTTGGTTGTCCTGGTAAAGCAGGATGAGATGTGCTTGTGTAAGAATTACATTTTCGGTAGTAATACTGAAAAATGCTGGTTTAAGAAAAAATGGCTGTGGTCTCTTATTTTTTTCCAGGAGCTGTATTTTAGGAGTATACAGGAGGCTTTTCCTTCTTTTTACAATTTACAGTGACATCCAGTAAAGCGCATCAGTACTTTGGCCTGGTTTATATGTCACAATGGTGACTTGAAATTACACTTACCTACAGGGATAGTTGAAAACCCGTGTGTGCAGATGCAAATCTTGAACTATAACTATAGAACATCATTAGTATAAGGTTATACAGGTCTTTATAGCCC
>JBAFTB010000008.1:4901801-4920379 GCA_037177355.1 Melanotaenia trifasciata | reverse complement strand
CACCTTAAAACAGAACGAGCGGCCCGCAGATCCACCTTAAAACAGAACGAGCGGCCCGCAGATCCACCTTAAAACAGAACGAGCGGCCCGCAGATCCACCTTAAAACAGGATGGGTGTCAGACGGATGAAGGTCCAAAACGATCGGAGCAAATAAGAACCGGCGCAACGTCATGACTGGACCTGTAGAGTGAGAACCATCAGGAAACAACTTGAATTTAACACGAAACTTGTCGCCTGACGCAGCCGAGTTTCTGATTGAGGTTTGATTTATTTTCACCAGAAGTCTTCAGTTAAAATCCTGAAACCTTCATCTGTCTTTTTGTTGGGAAGACTTTATTATTTTAATTTGGGATTAAACTAACGAGTGGTTTTATAAATGAACAGGCTGGGTAATAAATGTAAAATCAGAAAAATCTTGAAAACGTTTTCTCCCGGCCAACATTTAAAGCAAATAAAAAGGAAGTTTAGGATCGGAAACAAACATTTAAACAGCTGGAGCATCAACATTATATAACAAATATATTTTATAAACCATTTTAATGTAAAATCTTCAATCTGCAGCCGTCAGGTCTGATTCTGAACCGCCTGAAGTAATCTGATTACAGCAACGTCTGAAGAAACAGACTGAAACTATGAACTGATTCTGGATCAGTGAAAATCTCAGGATTTGTTTTTCGTTCTTTCTTTTAAAGTATTTTGCCCCGAGTTCACGCCTACAGGTACAAGTTATTTTGACCTTTTAAGATGAACTTAGAGCAAGACTCTGCCTGACAGGCCACGCTCGGGGTTAATATCTCTCTCCTCTCTGCTGCTGGTTCTGTAACCTGTTCTGGTCACAGGAAACTCAAAGTGCAACTTCCTTGTGAGTTTCCAGTTTAACTCATCAAGGCAACAACATACAAACGTTTTCCGAGGCTGATGATGTCACGCTGCGACACAACAAATGTCTGAAGACGTCCTACGTGGAACATCGGAGAGATTTCTGCCGTGAATATCTAAGATAACAGAGCAGCTCAGTGAAACTCTGCAGGGAGCCAGCCGAGAACAAAAAACTTATTTCCATAAACAAAACTAACTGTTGTGGATGTTAAAATGTTTGCAGTGTTTCCATAAATTTCCCTACGTATGAAAATGAAGTGCAGAGTAGCAGATAAGAGACCTGCTCCTGAACTCAACACTGAGCTGTGCTCCATTTTAAATAGGCTCCGCCCCCTTTACACGTCTGTTTCCCGTGGACGCTCAGTTGTTCAGTTCAGGCGCATGTCACAGAGCTGCGACGGTCAGAGGGGCGCTGCCGGCCTCCAGGTGGCGCTGTGGGGCGAGTACAGTGGTTTAGCACTGAGCCATAGGTTCAGTAGTAGTCTTAGTGCGACTCCATCCATAAACACTGCAGTGTGTTAGATTATTCACTCACACATACATGCACGCACGCACGCACACACACCCAGACACACATGCAGACACGTCATTTCTATCAGATTTACACTCCTGGTGGAAAAAACACACTGAAGACGGCCGACTGTAAAGCTTCAGGGAAACAAAATTTCACACCTGATCCATCGACTGATTTCAGCTGGTTTAGTCGAACCAGACGTCAAAAAAAAGCAAATGACTGATTATTTAACTAGAAATTCATGTTTGTCATGAAGGTGAAAATAATCCTTTAATTTTTCCGATTATCAGCTGTTTGAGCTTAAATTTAAACGTTTTGTCTCTTTAGTTTTCAGTAGTTTTCCACCAGGAGAGCAAATCGCTCCTACATCAGCATGTTTTAAATGGAGTTTGTTGACTTCACTCTTCTGGACTGAACTGGTTTTGTTTACAGTCAGTCAGCTGACCCAGGGTCTGGCCTCTCAGCACGTTTTCTGCTCCTGACAGGTGACTGTCAGTCCCAGCGAATCAGGAAGCAGCTTGTTTACAGATGTAAACAAACCTTCAGGATGTAAACGGGCCGACAGTCAGATGGCGCCTCAGCAACGACGTTAACGTGGTGACTTCAACACGTCAGACGCAGCAGGAAGTGGTCAGCGGCTCACTCAGCAGGTGAGGACAGGTGTGTGGATCTACTGGTGGCTGGCGAGCAGCTCGTCCAGGTCGGCCATCCACTCCTGGGTGCTCTGCCCCTTCAGCAGCGAGTCCACTAGCTCACTCTCGGCGGCAAAGCTCCCCGCCGCCACGTTGTATCCGAACGACACCTGTTGCTGCTGGCTGGCAGTCCTGCTCACCTGGTATCCTTGGTTACACTGCATTCCCTGGCGACTGTTGCCCTGTCCAAACGCTGCCATGTCAGGGAGAACAGCCTGGTTCTGATTGGCCTGCTGCTGCTGAGTCTGCTGCTGATTGGCCATCGTTTGGCCCAAGCTCTGTGGGTTTGGCGGCACCCTCTGTTGGGTGGCGGCCATGTTTGTCTGCATTATCTGCTGCCCAGGACTTAGACCGGTCATGGGGCGCCCGCCGGGGTTGGCACCAAAGGGGGTGGAGCCAGAGGGCATCTTGGGGATGCGTGGCTGCTGCTGCTGCATGTGGAAGGCATTGGGGGGGTTGTTAAAGGCGTTACTGGATGGCGGCTGGTTGGCGAGCTGCTGCTGCCAGGCCGGGTTCTGGGCGCCCTGCATAGGCCCAGACAGGCCACCTGCCATGCCGCTCTGCATGGCGCCCGGCATGCGAGTGACAGCCACCAGCTGCTGCTGTTTCAACATGGCTGCGTTGGGCTGCGGCTTCAGGTGCTGCTGCTGCTGTGCCAGTAGGTTCTGCCTGTAGGTGGCGCTCATGGAGCCCAGAGGCTGGCGCTGCAGGCCCCCCTGCTGGGGTGGGTGGGCCGGGTGGTTGGGGTGAAGGTTCATGTTGTTGTAGAGGACGTCCACGCCAGCCCCGCCCCCTCCACAGGATGGCAGACTGATGTCAGGCTGACTCACTGTAGGGGGCGGAGCCACACCTCCTCCTGGCCCGCTGCCTTGACCCATATTCATACCCATCATGCCTTGGTTCTGAGGGAACATGCGGGACCCGGGGGCGGGGCCTCCCATGGAGCCGACACTGCCCATTGGCTGAGAGGAAGCTGAGGAGAAACGAATAGCAGTTAGACGACAAAACTTCCCGTTTCAGTTCAAAAGAATTTACTAAAAGTTGATGACAGCTGAATCTAACAATCACCAAATATTAACCCTTTAAAACTCCAAGAAACTTTTTGTCCAACTGTTATGTTTTTTCTTTTTTTTTTTTAAAGTAAAACTGCATGCAGAAGCTGAACCCTTTTAGTCCCAGTCAGCATGCAGACATGTTTCCAGCCTCAGTTGTCAGATTCTGAGGCTAAAATGATGTAAAATGAAAGTATCAATAGATATAGCAGCAAAAAGGCCGACCAGAACAAGAAAACAGAACTTTATAGAAATAACACACAGTGACCAAGCCTTTTCTCATCTGCACATCATTCAACAAGTCTTGGCTTTCAGGAGAAAAAATATTGGCATTTACTGTTATTTATGCTATTATTTACATAATATCTTCACAATAACAATTCCCAACTCAGCTGCTTTTTGGTGTCAAAAACATCTTCTTGGCTTTCTTCCTGCATTGAGGAGCATTATTTCTCTTCCTTGCCAGACATTTCTGCCCGCTGGCTAACCCTTTCAAATAGAGGTCTCTTAACAACATAGTAGTGATCTTTTTTGTTATAAAAATGTGATAAATAATGGTGTTTTCATGGACCACTCATTGAAGATTTACCATATAACATCTCTGAACAAACACTACATTTTGTAGCTGGATTGTAAACTTCATGGTTGGGATAGAAATGTCTGGAAAATTTCCGTAGATCACCTAAAGGGTAAACTATCCATCACAACTCACCCCACAGTTACACATTACTGTTCCTGAGAAATTATTGACAATATACTGTAAGTGATAGTGCTGGTGCAAACTGGTGTTCTGGCAGATTTTTAAGGGTTGAAACATTTAAATTTATTTAAATTTAAATAAATTAAAATAATTTTTTTTTAAAACAGTTTCTAGCTCTGATGTCAAATGATTCTGATGTCATCAAAATCACAGGAACTACAACTCAAACAGCGTCGTGTAGATTAAACATTCAGGTTTCTGGGTGAAATGTCTGCGTGCTCTGTAAACAGAGTTGTTACTGATTCTTTTAACACTTGATGGTTTCTGATTAAACACAGATGCAAGTTTGATATAAACTCGACATCAGAGGAAGTTTCAGGCGGCTGATCTGGTGCAAACATCGCCTTTCATTTCCCAGTCAAATCAGCTACGAGCACATTTACACATCCAGAGCCTGTTTGTCCTGAACATCACAAGTTCTGAGGAAACCAGGACCTGCTGTATCTCAGCTTTAAAAATCCACATGGAAAACCAGTTACTGTGGAGCTGCAACATTCCCCCACAGATTAGATTTCACACTGATCATGTGAATTGCCAAACACCACAGGTCTTTCATTCTTTAACACACTAGGTCCTGAAGATCATCTCCGCTGTGACACGGCCACAGATTATAATAGATCAACTGGATATAGGTTCTGGTCCCAGTTCATTACAGTTACACTGGTACTGGTTACGCTAACAGATGAGAGTTCCCAGTTCAACGCATCATAAAATTCACAAACATGTCTGATTCTTAAGTTCTCAGTAAAAAAATAAATCTAAAATAAAATAATTCTGTACTCACACTTTTGGAAAATAAATCTAAAATAGAATCAATAAAAATTCTTCATAAAAAACACATTAAAAATAAATAAAAATTTTAATTTTAAGGGACGATGTGTAAGAATTTCCTCTAACGTTGGAATCGTGTATGACATTCTAACATATAGCACATTCTAGTGTCTCACTTTCTCAAACATGTATTGCAACTACAGTAGCTGCGGTGTGTCAAAAAGCTTTGACAACACAGATGAAGGCATGCCATCCCATAGTTAACAGTGTTCACTCGGGAAGAAGTTCCCTCTGGATCATAACTGGTCAGGGGGAAATGGATGGAAATTCAGGGTCAGATATGTTTCCTCTGTCTTTAGAAGGAAGTTCTCACAGGGGGAACGGATCTCGACGGGGAAACCGGCCTCCACACAGCACCAGCTTGTCCCAGTAAAAGCAGCTTATAAAGCCTTCCCACCGGCTTTTAGTCCGGCCTTACCGCCACTGAAAGCCGGCATTTACCGTGACTGTGAAAGCAGCTGTAACCACATAAACATACACTTCTGTACCAACGAGCCCGGTGTATTTTAGCAGGATCTACTGTTAGTGTTGCTTGTTACCATGGTTACCATGGGCAGCCTATCTAATAAAACACAATGAAAAAAAAATAGCTTTAGGCTAATTTAGCCAGTACCGCTGACTGACTAGTTGAGGAGAAAGCTGCAACATAAGCTTCCCTATAAAATCTTTCTGCTTCTTGAGATCCTTCTACCTGGGGACGGCTAGTCCCATGTCACGCTGCCTTTTAAGTTCCATCTTTTGCTTTTTTGGTGATGGTAAAATAGCTCCCCTGCTGCTGCTGCATATGCATGGTCCTGCATTTTTGTGAATAACAATTTAACACATTTTCCAACTTGAAGGGGTTGTAAGCTGCTCTCGTTTATATTCTCCTCCTGCATCTCACTGTGCGCTGGCTGGCAGGGAAAAGTTGGTGCTATTTGTCCTTTGCCAGTGGTTCTAGTTTCAATATGGCAGACCGTGATGGCGCCGCTCTTCCGGCTTACCCAGCATATGTATAAACAAATCTAAAATACTTCACTTACGAGAATGTGTCAGATTATTAGCGGGGTTCATAATACACAAATGATAACACACATATACATATACATCGATTCTGGCCAGTAAACAACAGAGAATGTTACACAATGTCCCTTTACGAAGAATCTTTTAGAAAATAAACTTATAAAATAAATCTATATTCACATTTTAGATAAATTTTTTAGAATTTTTTTTTAAAGAGATCAATTTTAATCCTACATTTTTAAAAGATTAAAATGTAATTCTCACGAATGTGCGATATCTACGTTTCCAAAGTCAATCATGTAGAAATCTCGGTTGTAAACTTGCATCTCGTTAACCTGATCTGGTCTCAGAGGAATACTTCCAGGACAGAGCAGGTCGGAGCTGCCTGGTTAGTCTGCAGCTCCACATCTGAGTATTCAGCAGTACGATGAAGCTGGTTATCAACCCGGTATTTCAACCTAGAGTTTTCCATCTTGATCAGTGCGTGCTTACATAAAAGGGGTGGAGTTTGCAGCATCTGACCAATCGCAGGCCTGAAGAAACCCTACAGAGCAGCTACTTCACTATGAAGGAGCAGACAATTATTCTTCAGATTATAAAGAATTTAAACGCATCATTTAGGTGAAAAGCTGTTGCCGCATCAACAGCCATGGAGGAATGTTGGCAGAAAATTACCGACTTTTAATGTGTAAATTCATGAGATCATACGATATTAATTCATGTGGAGAATATAAACGAAAAGCACTCGGATCACTCTTCCTTCCCTTCCTTTATATTTTCCATTCAGTTTTTTTAGGCTCAGGATCCCATTTTGTGTTAGAATAATAATTCCTCGCTGTGACGGCACAAGTATAAGATGTTTTTCATAAACTCATGGTTCTGCAGTTCTGCCATGGTCGACCATTATTATTAACCTCGTCATTTCACATACAACCCTAATGGAGATGAGCGGTCTTAGGAACAATTCAAGAACAGAGACATAATTTAAAGCAGTGAGGGACAAGACTTTATGTCTTTATATCAAATGGATACATCTATCCCTTCAAACTCTTCCTCTCCTAAGCACCCCATCATGATCCGCTCATCACTGTCGACAGGATCTTCTAAAAATGGGCAGGACATTTTCCAAGAGAACTGACTGGTCAGGAGGAGGTGTTTTCAAACTAATTGATCTCTTATCCAGAACATTACCTGCTCTGAAGCAGGTTAGCCGTTCCGCTCAAGTTACCATGGTGATTGACCCCCGTAAGAAGTGAACCAGCTTCACTGTACAGAAAACCCAGGTTTAATCCTGAATCAGAGAAAATCCAGCTTTGTTGTACAGGCCTCAGGTCTGGTGTGTGTGTGTGTGTGTGAGAATGCCTCCTGTGGTCCCACCTGGAAACTGACTGACTGGTTGCTGTGGAAACGGGTTCTGATTGGCTGGTGGTCCTGGCTGGTCCTGGTACTGCGGGGGAGGCCGGGTCAGATGTCGTTGCAGCTGTTGGTCCTGCTGGCGCTGTTTCTCCTGCACACAAACACACACACACACGATGACTGATCATGTTTCACATTTCCTGGATAAGGACAAACGCCAGCAGCAGACTGGATGAAGACGTCCACCTGGACACGTGAACCTGGACCCGGTCTTGTGGGCTCAGCATCTGAGAACGTTTTAGACAATCTCATATCTTCTTGTAAAAAAGCAGAAATTGCTGGAGCTCACTGACAGATTTACAGCTTTATTGTGCAAACTTTGGAGGACTAACATTTGCACAGTAAAGCTGTAAATCCACCAGTTAGCTCCAACATTTCTGCTTTTTTTGCTAATTTTAAGTCCTTCAGCTGTGAGTCACCTGCTTGAATACCTTGATTTCACTGATTATATTTTCTGTCATTACATTCAGGGGGAACGTCTGATTTATGCTGGACTTACACCAGAAGACTTTTAAAAGATTTGCAAAAGACTGTAGAAAACTACCAGCTCACATCTAAAGACAAACGTTTAGAGTTTAAAGTCTCGGTTTAGTCTCAGACTGAGATTTGACAAAGACTGTGAATCCTTTGGGGTCCCTATTTACAAGACTACAACTAGATTATTTTAGCATTTTCTGTGATATGTTGGATACGCTTCCCTTGAGGAGGGAATTACACAATATTATTATTAAGTGTGGCTTTGCATCTCCACCAGCTGTTACACCGACTCATCAGGATCTGGAGGGATGAATGAGTTTATCTTCTTCTCTCATTTGTTAGATCATTATACTGTAACACATAAATGATCCACAGCAGACATTTACTTCTTAATACCCGTCCCCTCCTCTTTCTGGACGGTCCACCGCCGACGTTTCATCATCGCGTCTTGTTCATCTTTTTTTTTCCCCCGTCCGTTTTTAGCTGGTGGTCTGACTGTCAGGATTTCTGTTTCTGCTTTTGTCAGAGCTCATCTATTGGTTGTTGACCGTGTTTCGTGACTCCAGTAAAACTCCTAAGATTTCTTAAAGATTTCCGTTTTTAGTCTGCGACTGTGAAACTCGTTTGGTGTGAGCCCAGCATTAGGGGTAATTTGGGGTTCAGGAAGATGGATGAGGACACTGACAGACCGGTGACTAAACCACCAACCTGTCACATCTGCTAAATGAGTAACTATGATGAGGTCAGACTGTCCTACCTTGGTTATTATAACTAAGTAGTACAAATATTTGGTCTGAGACTCTAAACAGGAGTAAGGTTTACACTTTATCCTGATTTAATGTCTACAAACAGAAATGTATTCTTTCTGCTGACAGCAGCAAACATGATTGATTATGTTGAAATTGTACATCGATCTTATTTGCTTCATCATTTTATGATTTTCATGTTTAAACTTGTGTTTAACTGTGTGTTAAACAGTAACTGTGTTACTGTTGCGTTTCATGTCTGGATGAAATTTATTTTTTTATGAATAAAATCAACATCTGATTCCACATCTCGCTGTCAGAATTCATTTGGGACCGTCGTTTAAGACGAGGGTCAAAATAATGTTTTGGTTTTGATACCGGAAATTTCTGCCTTGGTCAGACGGCTTATTTACTGACCACGGTGTAAGAAAACCAGCCGTTACGACGACGACAGATCACGTTATGTAACGTGTAATTTGTGTATTTAATTATTTGATTCAAGCTGAACAGAAAGCTGAATGCTTCTGGAAGTCATTATTTAGACTCAGATCATACAGGTGAACACGTTTCAGCTCAACACCGACTTGGTAATCAGCAGGTAACGATGGATGATGATGAGAACATCTGACTCATACTGAAACATCAATATCCTCACAAAGTATTATATTTATATTTATTATGTCTTTTTAGTTTTTCTTGTGTTGTTTTTACTGCCGTTAAATGGGTGTGCACAGCCTCGGATGCATGTATGACTGCATTTCACTGCCATCTTGTATGTGCACGTGACAAATAACTTGGAAGTTGTGTTTTCTATGAGCCAACGGCTCCCTCTGGTGCCTGACAGGAGTACTGTGCTTGCAAGACGATGGGAAACTGATCAAACTGCTGATTAAAGTTTCAGTTTAACTCATCTGATCCGTTTCCTCTACCAGAGGACAGAAGGAGGAATCTCAGGTGAATCGTACCTGTTCAGCCATGATCTGCTGCCTCTGCAGGTACTGCTGCTGCTGCTTCTTCTGCTGCTCCAGGATCTGCTGCTGTTTCAGTGCTGCTGCTGCCACCGCTGCCTGGTTGCTCAGATACGCAGCATTGCCGTGGTTACCTGCCATGACATTCGCCCCCGACTGGGCTGCCATGGGATTGTTTCCAGGCCCAGATGTCATGGCAGCAGCAGGGCCTGGACCCTGTGGTGGAGCGGGGTAGGTGTTCTGGTCCTGTTGGAGAGAGAAATTAAACAATTCAGAAATCACACCATCTTTCCTGAAGGATGGACTCTTCAGAGGTTTAAAAGTTGCTGAAAGCAGTCATCAGGCAGCGTGACTGTGCTGCTACGGACCTTTCGCATGAAAAAGGTTTTTAAATGTGGGAATTTTCAAGTTGACCCAAATGCATCACAAAGGACCTTAATGGCTTCTCCTACATTACGGAACAGTGGGTCCCAAACTATTTTTCCTGACGACTCCCTTCATGCAACTACCCCCCCAATAGGGGTACAAACTGACACCAGGTTGGAAACCACTGGTTTAGATAGTAAATTATATGATATTTTTCTTCCTAGCAGCCAGACGTTGTGATCTTTTAAAGTGGTCTTGAACAAAAGTTCTCAATTGTCCAAAAACAGTAAAGATAAGACAGAAAACAGGATCTTAGCAGCACCAAGGCGACTCCTAAAGAGCTCAGCATATCTCAGCACAATGTAGAAATAGGAAGAAATCCAGCAAAGACCTGAACCATGACCTAAAAAATGCATCTGGACCATCAGCTGATCCATTTACTGCTGTAGCCTCATCAAAAATAAAAAATAGGTAGTTATACCACATGACACAAGAACTGGACTGTAAATCAGTGGCAACAGGTCTGATGGAGGATGAGTCCTCCCCCTAGAGCCCAGACCTCCAAATTATTGAAGCAGTGTGGGATCATCCAGAGAACAGAACAAAAGGCAGAAACATCCAAAGAAGAGATTTGGAAAGTCCTTCAAGGATCCTGCAGAACTATTCTTGAAGACTACTTAAAGAAATGTCTGAAAGCTTCTCTAAGAGGGATCAGACCAAAGAAGAATAAAGCTGCTCAGCCCAAATATTCACTTTAAGATCCTTAGAACTGGACCGACTCTGGTTCTGACTCAGATACTGAATTTAGATCAACTATCATGTTTCAGTAAAGACATTAAGTTGGATCAAGTTTGGTAATCTTAATATAAAAACTGAAATCAGAAGTTAAATTTAAGGATTAAGTGATTGGGTGATCATTTGTTATTATGGTGACGCATCATGAGGTAAATTCCCAGTTTTACATGGGGGGGGTATTCCACTGGTTGTGACCAAGTCCACCATCAAGGACAGAAATGTAAGTTTCAGGACCAATTTTGCTGATCAGCGGTGGTGATAATAAAGTGTGAAACGCTGCAGGAACAGGGTGTCCTGCCTGCTCAGAGGAAAAACACAAGCGTGAGCAGCTATATTTAAATAGACACAGAGAATATGAAAGGCTGCTTTGTCATGGCCTCCCTCCACCCCCGACTGAGCCTTAGCAACCAGCTGCTCACACTCAGAGCTGCTGGGCCAGGCCATTCTGAAGCTGCAACCTGACTTCACCTCACCTTCACCCGAAATTCATTTTCCACATTTTACCTGCTTCATATGTGACTTAACCACATTTAGTGGATTTTCTTCTACTTTGTTTTACAGGATTGCGGGTAAAGCTGGGCAATATATCAATATACTCAACGTACCCCTAGAAGTTTGAAGTGATCTATATAAAATGTCTATATCGTGAACATCAAGTACAAATTGACACGGCAGCGTTTAAAACATCTAACATGATTTTCTTCGTAGCTCACTCTCCCACCCACCTAGAAAACCTACTGTACACGTGTGTTGTTGTTTCAGGAAAGAAGCAAGGTGTATGCAGCTAGCTAGCTAGTTTAATATCGTTAAGAGATGGATGCTAAATGCAAGACGTCCATTTTAAGCAGTAATATGCCTCAGAAATGACGATGATGAGGAGACTAACTGTTCAGCTGTGCGTGTTTCCTGATACACATGAAGTTCTTAGTACACCGGAGCAGGAAACCCCTCCACCATCTTCTTCTCCTCCAGCTGCTCTTATTATTAAATAAGAGAAGATCTTAAACCAGATATTTTTGTCTTGTTTTACAGGTGTTTGATGCAACAACGTGCACTCTCTCTGCTGGTGGGAGTGTAGCTCACCTGCATGGCATGTACAGACATGATGTTATTACAGTAAACCAGTCTATTGAGTTTTTAAATAAAAGGAAAATTAAACCTGCTATAGAGGAAATGGGACCTTAGATAACCTAAATAATTAAATAATATTTTAATATAATATCAGATATTGAGTAATTATAGAAAATAAAATAAACATGATCTTCTAGGGTTGGAGGGAATGGTCTTTTTATGCATGACCATGCTGAATTTAATATTTACAGTGTTTTAGAGCAGATTTTAAACATCGGGATGTATATCGTGTATCGGGATAAAGCCAAAGAAAATATTGGAGTATCAGTTTTAGGCCATATTGCCTAAATGTGGAGTCGTATCTCTCAGAGATGAGGGTACAGCTCGATTCAGTGCTCACTAGCTGGAAGTTAACTTGAGCAGAAATGAAGCAAACACCATCAACTTCACAACAAAGAGGATGTACAAAAACACGTGTGTAGAGAGAATAAGGCTGCTTATAGATAGTCCTGGTCAGTATACCAGTTCAAACTGGTTCATACTGAAAACTGTTTTTTTAACTTTGTCCTGATCTAAATTTGTGAGTTTAAACTTCCCAAAAACATTGGGAACATGGTGCAGAGAGACTGTTTGAGGGGGACCTTTTCCACTGCTGCACAAGCAAACATGCAGCAGAGCATCCGTGTTATTGGAGATGTTCATCAGTGAAAACGGACGGAGAAAGTTCAGTAAGTGAAGCTGTAGGAGACACTGAAGTTAAACATGAATACATATCTGTTGTCTGAACATATTTTGGTTTTAAAAGGCTGGAAATGGACCAAACAGGAAATGTTGAGATAAAGTTTTCAACACCATGGATAAAAGTAATGTTGATTACTTTAGAAATAAATGACTCAACTGTCATAAATAAAGTTGTTGTATTAAAGCAGCGCTCATCTCATCACAAGCTCAACTTACCTGAAGTAGTATGCAGTTTCCTGGTTTAAAACGTCTCACACGATAGCAGAGAAAATTATCATTCCCTCTGCCGCAGAGCAGCAGACATGGACTATAATTAATCAATTAGCAGCCAATAAACTAAAGACAATTTTGTGGCACATTTAAAAACGTTAACGTTTCTTTGTCAGCATTGGGGTTCATGTGATTGGCCAGTGGAGCTCCGTATGAGAAATCAAAGCAGCAGCTTCATTTATTTTATTTGTCACAGATCATATCGTCACCGCAACTTTCAACAGTGTCATCGCCTATCGCATGTTTTCCTGATATCTGAAGTTTAAATTATTTACTCTTTATGTGTCACGGTAATATGTGTCATATTCCCACTATAATGCTGTAAAAGGTAGCATACCTGTAACAGCTACAGAGTTCATGATTGAGCAATTTTATTTATTTTTTTATTTATATATATATATATATATATATATATATTTTTTTTTTTTTTAATCGTCCGATTAATTGGTAATTGGATTTTTTTTTCTGCTAAATATTGGAATCGGCATCACCCTCAAAAAATCCATATCGATCAGGCCCTAGCAATTAGCGCCTTCAAAAACCAGCAACACAAATTATTTAATCTTTTAAAAGAATTCGATGCAAGTGGTTATATGGAAAGCTTACAAAAGCAAGCACAGTCCGCAGCGCCTGCCAGTTTGGCACAAAACAGACCTTGAAGTTTAGCCGCTACTAGCGGTGCAGCCACACAAAACAGCAGTCAGTGGCGTCATTGTTTGCAGTCACTGCACTGTGCGAGCAGCATTCATAGGAGAGCAAAAGTTTTGCTTCAGTTTACATTACACCGGGCTTTTGGGGGTGCCCTTTTTCAGACGGATGCCTTCACAATTCAAGCACACACACGTATATATCTATAAATATATATTAGTGCACAGTGGACGGTCAAATATATGTTACTACCAAAAACATTCTGCTATTATCCTTTATTATTTATGAAGAGTCTGATTAGTTATTTATTTATATGTTTATAAAATGTTTAACTAACCTCTAGTTTCTTTAGTTTTCAGTACAGATGCTTTAAAACTGGCAGTATTAAAAAATCATTTTAAAAATTGAGTTCAGACAATATGGAAAATACATCATGATTTTATTTATTTATTTATTTTTTGCCATATTGCCCAGCCCTAAATCGTCATGAATAAATAACCAATTCAGAGACGCTGCAGTAAAAACAGGCACAAATATGGCAGCTGTCATGTATGAGAACCCAGAGCAAGATATAGATGGCTCATTCAAAGAAAACCAAATCAATCGTTATTTTAGTTAATTGATTAGACACCAATAGAAACCGTTTTAATGATATATTACATTTTTCTGTCTTTGACTTTGAGTTACATGCCTTCAACATAAAAACACGGAGGCTGCAAACTGTTTGGGATCTGAGCTCATGAGGAGTTTGGAAGATTTCCGTGAAATAAAAATAAAGATGAGCATTAAATCCAGATTCAGCTTAAAAGTAAAAAGTGTGTTTGGTTTTTTGTGAATGAAGCTGAAATCTTCTAGTTTGTTTTGCTTTCACAATGACGTGTGTGTGTGTGTGTTTTTACCTGTGTGTGTGGTATGTGCTGCCTGAAGTTCATGCTGCTCTTCTGCTGCTGCTGCTGGCGGAGGAGGGACAGTAGGGCCACCTTGTTCTGGTTCTGTGTGTTGGGGGGCCGTGGCGGGGGTCCGGGCCCCACCTCGAAGTGTGACAGAGGTTTGGTGTTGTTGTAGTTCAACATCGATGCCGGGGTCTGAGTCACCGCTGCTGGCAGATGACTAAGCATGTTGGAGTGTCCAGCGGGCCCCTGCATGTAGTTGCTGGCCCCCGCTTTTGGAGAGCTCTTGTTGGGTTGGGTGGGCATCAATAGTTGCTTCTGGGTGTTCGGGTTGAAGTCCTGTGGGTAAAGGGAGGGGGACGTGGACTTGTCCATACCAAACGGGCCCCCCAGTTGACTCTGAGAGGTGTTGGCCATCTGGGGCCACGGTGAGGGGTGATTGTGGGGGCCCCTGGCAGGCGGCTGCTGCGGCTTCTGAACTCTGAGTTTCTGGACTCTCTGCTGCTGGGCTGCCAGCTGCTGGAGCTGCTGGGCAGGGGACAGGTCTTTGGGCCCTGGGGGCCCCGGAGGCAAAAGGTGGTTGGGTGGCGGCTGGAGCTGCCTCTGGTGAGGAGCTGGCTGGGATGGAGGGAGAGCTGGGGAGGGGGCGGAGGAGGAGGCAACGGGGGAGCTGGTGGGGTGGGGATGTGGTCCAGTTGACGAGGTGCTGGTGTGAGAGTCCTGCTCGAAGACCGCGGAGGCTGGGGAAAACTCGGTCTTCACCGTGGCCAGATCCGGAGGAAGCAGGCCCTGGGACGACTGGCCTCCTCCACCCACTCCTCCCGCCGCCCCCCCTCCACCTGGAGTCGGTACCAGCTCCAGAAGGTCTTTGCGGTCCTCAAATCCTTCACTGAGGATGTCCTGGATGTCCTCGATGGCGACGGAGCAGTTCAGCTCCTCCATCAGCTCCTTCCACTCCTGCTCGTTCAGGTTCAGGTCGGGGAACAGGCTGTTGTTTCCTCCTCCCGACGGGGGCATGATGGGCAGGATGTCCTCCGGCTCCTGCTTCATCTCTTTCCGATGGAAGTCTGACCCCACCTCACTGCTGCCGCCGTCCACCAGCTCGCCAGCCGGCCCGTGGGTCCCGTTAGAGTTGAGCGAG
This sequence comes from Melanotaenia trifasciata, assembly GCA_037177355.1. NCBI lineage: Eukaryota > Metazoa > Chordata > Actinopteri > Atheriniformes > Melanotaeniidae > Melanotaenia > Melanotaenia trifasciata. The sequence continues at coordinate 4,905,119 of JBAFTB010000008.1, read as the reverse complement.
TCGCTGATCCCCAGCTTGGAGTCCAGCGGGGAGCCGTTGGACGTGCCATTGTCCAGACAGGCCTTCTTGTTGGGAGGGAAGCAATCGCTGTAGCCGTTAACCTGATCTCTGCTCAGCGGAGAACTGGCGCTCTCCAGCTTCCTCTTCACCGTTTCCTGCAACTGCAGCAACAAACAGTAAAAAAAACAATCATATCATTTTTCACAAACATTTTGACTTTGATGCTTTTAGAAGTATTTTCTACCAGATCCTTTACAGGCACCTAAAACAGAGAAAACGTCAAAGACAGTCAACAAGCTCTGCTAAATATTTTAATCAGATCGACTTCCTCATGTTTTATGTCTGCAGAGTAACACAGATGTGACAGTTTTCTAAACGTGTGCAGAGGAGGTTTTCCAGCTGCAGACATGAACCAAACAGCTGCAGGCTGGTTAACACATCGCTTCCTCAGAGCAGTCAGCAGATCTGACCGGGCCACTCTGCGGGCGACAACTCCAGATCCTCCACTGCCCGACTCCATCACCTGATCCTTACATGCTTCCACCACCAGAACCTCTTAACACCTGAAGCCCACCAGGCAGAAACTCCTTTTAGTCCTTAAACTCCTAGCCAGTCTGTGCCATGTACCATTTTTAGTCTGCCTGCTCTTTTTGTGTTTTTTTTTTATATATAAAAATGCATGTAGAAGTTCAGCCCTTTTAATCCCAGTCAACACCCAGACATCTTGTTTTCAGGACAGCAGCTTAAGAGGCTAAAATAATCAAAAATGAACACATCAATAGATTTAGCATAGAGCCCAACCAAAACAAGAAAACAGAATTTCTTATTAACAGTACTTTGTAGAAATAACACACAGATGAACAATGCTCAAGTTTTTCCTCCAGTTTTTTTTTTACAGTTATTTTTGCTGTTTTTTCTATCCTCACAAAACCAACTCGGCTGTTTTTTTGTGCCATCCTGCATTAAAAACATCTTCTAGCTTTATTCCAGCCATTGAGTACCATTATTTTTCATTCTTTTCAGACACACAGAACTTTCTGCTCACTTGTTGATTTTTGATCTGACATTACCTAAGCTCTCTGATTGGTGGAAAATTTGACAAGTAGCCTCATCATAATTTCCGTGTCAAAATAGAGGCCTGTTAGCAACACAGCAGTGATTGTGACCCTTTTTAAATTACGAAAACATGTTAAATATCATTATGTTAGGATTCATTGTTGACTGACCACACGGAGTCTCAGAATAAACACCACATTTTGCAGCTGGACTGTAAACCTAGATGGGATATAAATGCCTGGAAAACTTCCACAGATCACCTAAAGGTTAAACTATCCATCACAATTCACCCCACAGTTACACATTACTGTTCCTGAGAAACTACTGACAATTTAAGTGATAGCGATTGTGGGCAGCAGTGAGCTAGAAGAGTTTTAAGAATTGTTGTTAAATCCAGAAATGTTGTTTCCAAATATTCAGACAGAAAGAGTCATTATCTGGATTTAACAGAAAATGATCTGAGGTTGCTTTAATTACTCCAGCTTCCTCCCACAGTTCAAAGATTAGGTTATTTGGTCACGCTAAATTCTCTGTAGGAGTGAGATTGACTGGTTGTTGGCCCTGTGATGGGCTGGTGACCTGGCCAGGGTGTCCCCTCCTCTCGTCTAGTAACTGTTGGAATAAGCTCCAGCCCCCATGCAAACCTGAATTGGAATAGGTGAGTATGAAAAATGGATGGACATCAGTTATTTTGGTCCATGCTGTGCTTCATTTTTATGAGCTTTAACAGAAGTAAACTGAGTTTAACAGTCGATTCAACCCATAGTTGGAAAATCATAAAACTATCAATATAGTTGCTTGTATCCATGGATACAGGTGGAAACACAAACTTCTCAAACACATTGAGTTATAATTTTCTCTTTTATCACTGTCCATAATAGCAGGACGACCGCCAAAACAGACATCCCCAAAGTAAATGAAGAGTGTGTCCACAATAAGTCAGGTCCATCTTCATAATCTTTGTGTCTACGGACCTCAGAGATTTGTTGTGTGTTATTTTCCCAAATACACAAGAACAGAGGAGCAATGTGAAATTTCTATCTTCGCTGTCTGACAGAGGATAGCATCATGCTAACAACGACTCCATGAATGGCATTAATTTTGTCTCATTTTTCCAATTAGGCTTAAAGGTGAAACAAAGTCAGGAAATATTTAATTGTGGATGTATTTATCTTGAAGACTAGCTAAAGTTTTGGCTTTATAAAAGCTTTATGTTGATGCTAACTGAAGTTATTTTAATGTGATTATGAATTAATCGCCATTGTTTTGTTCACATTTGTATATTTAGGCGACGAATGTGCTGCAGAAGTTACACACAAAATAGTCAAAGTGAAACTTTTCTCGCGGTGTTGCTCTGCTGAGTCCAGGCTGAGAGGATGATAAAGCTACCTCATGCAGATCACAACCACCTGAGAGATGTGTTTACACAGCTTCTTCTGCTTCCTGTTAGATGAAGCGTTAAAGAAAGATGCATCAGAGAAAAAAATTCATACTGAAAGATTTGAAACCCATTGAGCTTCTTGATTCTTCCAGTAGATTTTAGCGGCCTTAAGAGTTTCAACCTTCAGTGCTTCTGTGGTCACGAGATAAACCCACAAGTGTACGAGCGTACACGCTTCGACGGGACTGGTCATCTAACATGGACTGAAATGAACCGAGATGTCAAGAGTTCAGTGGGAGGATGAAGCCAGGAGCTGTTTCACAGGCCTTGTAACTCTGAATGATGAAGGTTTCTGTTTCTGCTTTGGTGCTGAGTCATCTCTGAAGGTGGAAAGAAAGCACTTTGTTTTTCTACAAATTCAGTTACTGAAACTACGAGTACACATGGGAAACAGGAAGTGACATCACGACTTATTTCACTTGAGGTAAATTAAGAGCAAACAGAGAAGAGGTTTATCTTCTCCTCCAATGAGGGGAAACTGAACTGAGGCTCTGAAACCTCAGACCTGATCCCTGCTAACATGTCGCATTGGAGGGTTCTTTATGACCTGGCCTAAAGGTTCTTGACAGGAACGATGGCAAGGAGAGGATGAAACGAGGGTCAGGCTGTGGAACTTAACCTCTGTACTCTTGCTGTCGAGTTTAATCAGATCCACCTCGGTAGTACCGGGTTGGACCCCTTTTTCATTCAGAACTGCCTTCTTGGCAGCATACGTTCAACAAGGTGGAGGAAACCTTCCTCATGTGACATGACAGCATCACACAGTTGCTGCAGGTTTGTCGGCTGCATCCATGATGAGAATCTCCCGTTCCACCACATCC
>JBAFTB010000008.1:4775819-4788010 GCA_037177355.1 Melanotaenia trifasciata | reverse complement strand
TAATATAATATAATATAATATAATATAATATAATATAATATAATATAATATAATATAATATAATATAATATAAAACACCTACAAACACCTAACATCTGCTAACATCAAGTAAACATCTGCTTTCAGCTAACACGGACTAAGATCTGATAAATTTTTGCAACACCTACATCTAACACCCACTAGCATCTGCTGATGGCTGCTAACATCTGCTAACACCATAAACACATGCTAAAATGTGGCTCTTGTGTACACTGAGAAAGTGTTTAATCAGCATTCAGATCCACATTAAATGACTCCAGCTAAGCACCAATGGTAACACAAAATTTTGGTCTATAGTCTTGGCAAGAATACCAACCATAACTTACATTTTCTATACTACTACACATTCACCATCTGTAACAGCAAATTTAATCAGTTTCTTCTTCATTTCTAATCTAAGTATGTAGCTCAAATTCTGACATCTAACATAGATTCACTTCGATGATGAAGGTAGAGCCTGCTAACTGTTAGCTACACCGCTAATCTGCATGTTTGGTGGTTCGAAGCTGAAGCATTGAAGTTGAAGAATTTATAACACTGTAGTGTTTAAAGGTGGGGTCGTTCTGAGTGATCACGCTACTGCATCATGGAGCTGTGATTTTAAAATCCCTGAGCAGAGAGTTGATGCAAAACTCTAGTTTTTAGGTTTTTGATGTGTTTTAAGTTTGTGTTATGTCCTTCGATGCAAACCTCTAAATTTACTTTATTTAGACATGAAAACTGTAAAAATGTGGTCTTTTAAAAAATCCAGCTCAGGTAACAGAAGAACTAATCTTGTGTGTGTGCTCGTGTGTGTGTAGATCTGTGCGTTTCACGTGTTTCTCTGTAACATGCCTCAGTCATGTAATATTAATGCTGTACATCTCTTTACTTTAAAAGCTTTAAGTGAGTGCTTTTGCTACTCATTGTTCATTTGCACAAACAAGATCTGCTGAGCCGCCACGTGACCAGTTTCCACTTCTTCTAGTCCACAAAGATCTGAACCTTGACATGAGACGATTCAGAGTAAAAGGAGATACAAACTATGGAAATTAGAGAGTAAAAAGAACAAAAACCCACAGAAGATTTTAAATAGGAGATCAGCCTGGGGGGAAAAATGAAAAAAGATAGCTCTAGAGCTGGGACTGATGCAGTCAGCCAAAAGGACTGAGAATCCTTTACTTTTGGGAGATAATGATAATTTTACCATTACAGCTTCTAACTCATTAGATAAAGGCCAGAACCACTGGCAAAAAAAATTGTTTGATCCAGATCATGTTGATATTCTGGGTCTGGTGATCCAGAAAGTTCAAAATATAGGGAGTACTGGCTGGGCTGTCGGGCTTTCTACGGCTTTTCTCAGGTGAGTGACAATATGGCTTGGCAGAGGTCTGCGTTCTCTGAGTGCTTCTAGTCTCTAGTCTGGTGCTTCTAGTCATGTGATCACATCAATCAGCTGTGTGACATTAAAATATATTTCAAATGCACAAACACATTTACTGAAGTTATGAAGTTTAGATCAGTTTGGATGCGTTTATGAGATTTCCTGACATAATGAGAAAAGAACACCTAAAACAAGAACAGATGCAAAGCCACAACACACGCAGCTTTGAATGTGACCTTCATTTCTACTGAAAACACACACACACACACACACACTTCCCATTATTCTTCAGGCTGCCTGCAGCAGTTTGAGGTTAGTGTTAGCATGGAAGCTAAACACAGAGTTGGTGACATTATCTGTGTGTGTATGTGTGTGTTTTAAGGTTCATTAGCTAAACCAGTGGCCTTTATAAAGCATGCAAGGAAGCACACGCATCAACACACATTTATTCTGATGGTCAATTATTCACACACACACACACGCAGACACACACACAATGTTTCCATGACTTCAGAGGACATTTCAGTCATTACGATTCCATGAACAGCTAAGTTGAGTTTCAGAGTTCAACCTGCTCATTTAACTCAACCTCTGTCTTAGTTAACATGCACAGGAGGTAAACTGAGTTATTGGCTGATGTAACAGTAATATTGACGTCATGTAATGTTGACATGTTAAGTAAATATTTCTTTGCAAGAAGACTAAAAGTAAACTATGTCCACATGCTGGGACAAAATATGCATGTTCCTGGATGTTGTGTTTCTATTAATGCAAAAAGGAATTCATCAACTTTCATGAGTCGCAACTGTCAATGCAAATTCATGATGGAGGTTAGAAAATCCAGATTTTTTTAATTTATTTGTGCTTGCTTTGTAATATTAGCATTTGAAGTTTGATAAATTTATATTATGATGATAAATATATTAAATAATATTCAAATAATTTTTTTTTTCTTTCAGTCCTGGTTTGGGACGTTTTGCAGCTAGTTGTTGACACATCTGGCCAGAACTTTTTTCTTGAGTGGTGTCTGACAGTTATTGTGTCAAGGGTAGAAATTTGAAGATTCAATGTAAAAAGGGGGAAGTTGTCTTTTTACTTTCTCATTGATGTGAAAGGGAAGTACAAAGTTACAACACATCAGTTATGACAGATAAACATGGACAAACCTGCACCTGGCACCACACAGCAGTATGAAATAACTGGGCCAGAAAAGACTTTGTTTTTGTTGTGTGACCTCGAAAAAACAATAAAATTCCTACGTTCTTGCAAAGTATGTACAGACCTTGAAGCAGACGAAACATCTTCTAATTTAACTCAAAAGCCAGGCATTAGCAAAAGTTAATTTTATACAATGTTAAGCTGATGTCAAACTAGCATTCAGTAGTTAGCAATTTGTTAGCTTGTATGCTAACAAATCCACCTTTTCTGCCACATGGTGCAGTCTTTCTCTGAAACAGCAAAAATTAGTTAAATGTTTTTTTATTCTGGAAGGGAAAATAAGTGTTTCTGTTTCAGATTTCATTAGACGAAATCAAAATAAAGCAATGTATAAAAACAGGAATAGTCACATTAAACTGTAAGAGTCTATGATGGCCAGATAATTTAGCTTTTCAGAAAATCGTGGTCACCTGGAGTGTTGCTGTTTTCTGAAAATATGATACCATGGAGATGGAAAACATTTTTTAATGTGGTATAAAAGGGAAAATCAAAAGTATTTTAAGACCAAAATAGGCTTGGTCTCTGAAGGTTAATAACAATGTCAATCAGAAATAAAACCTGGTACCCAAACTACCTGAAGTTAAAAAGGCCTCAGGTTCAACCACACACTGCATCATGAAAGTAAGTGTTCACAGCATTCCTCTAACTGGTTTCTAACTGGTTTTGGTGCAGCTGCAGTGAAACATCATACTGATCATGCAGTTCCCCACTGACCTCTGCAATAAGGACGACGATGACACAGTCGTCCTTCTCCACTGGACTCAGCTCTGACATCAGGGAGCTGAGCGTGTCAGTCAGGTAGGAGTGGACCTCCCTCTTCACACTGGGAACCCCCATAACTATGGAAACTGCAAACACACACACAATACAGATGAGAACACACCGGTAAAACCCAGAAAATACACTGAGCCAGGGGTTTAAGGGATTTATTCAAAGAAATACACCTGGTAGCATAAGAGCTTTGAAGAGGAAACATTTTCAGTAAATACACAGAGCCAATGGTTCAATAAGAGGATCTGGGAGCATGCAACATATCCAGTACATATGCAGAGCCAAGATGTGTGTCAGAAAGACAAACTAATGAACACAGTGGTTTTAAAAAGGTAATATATGGAACCAGTGATTTATTCAAGGGTTTGGTAACAATTCTTGGAATGTCAACAATATTGATGAGAAAGATTCCAGCAAATACTCAAGACCAGAGTCTAGTTCTGCAGTTTTAGGCCAAAAGTATACTTGCTTGCAGTTACACATACAAGTGTTTATCATGGCTGCCTCACGTATTTTGTTTGTTTGAAACGTTTGTGTGCATTCTCAGACACTACACGTTTACAAACTGTAATTTGCGAGGAACCGCTATGGGCACCATCACTGCCAGTTTCACCAGAAGTGAGGTTACAGGATCGCCAGCAGTAATAACAAAAAGATGTTCTGTAGATACATTGTGCTTGTTTTAGGGGCTTAATAACATCTTCTATACCGCTGCTGTAGTTTTCTTTTACTGCTGTGAATTCAAGTTAACCAAATACTAACATCTCTTATTGTCACCATCTTTACTGCCTTGTTTACACCCTTCAAAATCAGGCTCTACCATGTCTGAGTTCTCTATGCGCACCCTTGTGGCCTCTACTATGGGGGCCGTCGCTCAAGAGGAAGATCAGTCATCTACCAAGTGGAAAGTCAGTGGATCATTTCCAGGATTTCCCTGATTACATGCTGAAGGACAAGATACTAACTTCCAAGTTGCTTCCCGATGTGTGTCTCCTAGTGTCTCTCCACCTGTCTCTCACCATCTCTCCCCCTTTCTCTCCCTCCTCCAGTCTCTCCCCCTGCCTCGCCACCTGTCTCTCCACCTGTCTCCCCCATCTCTCCACGTCTCTTCTACTGCCTCTCAACCTGTCTTTCCCTTTCTCTCAACCTGTCTCTCCTCCTGCCTCTCCCTCTGACTCTCCACCTGTCTCTCCCTCTGACTCTCCCGTCTCTTTTCCTGCTTCTCAACTTGTCTTTCCTCTTGTCTCCCCCCCTGTCTTTCCCTGTCTCTCCACCTGTTTCTCCCTGTCTCTTCCTTTGTCTCACCACCTGTCTCTCCCTCTGTCCCTCCCGTCTCTTCTCCTGCTTCTCAAGCTGTTTCTCCTTCTGTCTCTCCCCCTGTCTTTCCCTGTCTCTCCACCTGTCTCTCCCTGTCTCTTGTCCTGCTTCTCAAACTGTTTCTCCTCCTTTCTCTCCACCTGTCTCTCCTCCTGGGGCTCGTCTCTTCTCCTGCCCTTCAACCTGTCTCTCCTTCTGACTCTTCCTCTGTCTCTTCTCCTGCTTCTCCACCTGTCTCTCTACCTGTCTCACTTCCTGCCTCTCCCTCCTCCTGTCTCTACGTGTCTCTTTTCATGCCTCTTCCTCTGTCTCTCCACCTGTCTCTCCCTCTGTCTCTCCCATCTCTTCTACTGCCTCTCAACCTGTCTCTCCTCCTGTCTCTCCCATCTCTTCTACTGCCTCTCAACCTGTCTCTCCTCCTGTCTCTCCCCCTGTCTCTTCCCTGTCTCTCTATTGTTCTCAGCATGTCCTCCTCTCCCTGAACAGCCTGGCAGCTTTGATTTTGTCACCTGACAAAATAAAACATGGACTCAATTTAAAGATTTTTAATTACTGGCTATTATTATCACCATAATTAATGACTCAGTAGAAGTAAGAAAAATAATTTATTTGAGATATAAACATTTGTGATGACTCACCCTAAAATAACTGCTGATGTCCTTTCTTTACTCCTGACATTCTGACAGACACAACCATGCTAACGCTGCTCTCTGGCACTAGCTAGTGACAGTTCTTTCTACAGGGTGAGAAATAGTGGGTACAGCTAATAACATTAGCAAGAAACAAAAGAGCAGAGCCAATCATATCAGTGGAAAGGAGTTAATAGGCAGGACTTAGAACAGCAATCTCCTGCTGCAATTACATGCCTAATGTCCCTAGCCAATCCATGTTTTGAATTAATGGAACAACCAAAAAAGAAAAACACAAACATAAAGAATTTCCCAGACATTTACCACACACACACACACACACACATACACACACACTGGTCTACAATGGTGACCAATACTTCCTGTTATCCAGCAGTGATGTAGTTGGCGTGACGTCATACACACAAACAACCTAACAGTTTACAGTTGGTTGTTATTCTGTTAACTTAATCACAGCAGGTTTCAGAAACCAAAGTGTCCTCATACTTACAACATGTTTCCTGCATACGGTCCTCAAAATGAAGCTGTACCAGTATACAACACACAGACTCACACACACTCTCAGCCTCGGGTCTCTCTGCTTTGACTTCACATATTTTTCTCTTCTAGATGCTCCTGAAAAAGAAACATTTTGTGCTGAGCCTGTTTTGTTTCAAAGTTGAACAAATTAATCTGATTTTGCTCTCTCTCTCTCTCTTTCTCTCTCTCTCTCTCTCTCTCTCTCTCTCTCTCACACACACACACACACAAAACATATATAATTGACTTTCTGTGCATTTTCTCTGTTCTTATCTGTCTGTGTTTTACTGCATCATACAGCACTTTCTGTGTGACTAACCTGCTTCACTAAAAGGGCATCATAAATGTGTTTGACTGCACTTACACGTGCACACACATCTGCAGACATGCACGGATACTGATTCCCATTTCTTGATGTGTTTGTTGTCTCTGTATTTATGCCCTCTGTGTGAAGTAGGGTTGTCAGAAAATGGTTTACTGGGCAGAAAAAACGCTTTAGAAATAAATTAGACTTGACATACACACAAACACACACAATGACCTTGCTCAGCCTGGTTCGTTGGAGCTGTTTATTTAATTCTCCGGGGGATGTCGGGTGCATTATGGGGGCCTGACTGAGTTGTTACCCCGTGAATGGTGAACTGTTCCTGGGCTGCTGGTTCAGCCAGGAGCCCTGGGCTGTGAATGGAGAAACCACAGGTGTGATTAATGACTTTTTGGCTTGTTCCTCTCTTCTTCTGTGGACACCCTGGGGCTGACTTAATATAATCAATTATATGGTGTTTCGTGTTACACAAGTCCAACGTTTGTCTTGTAATGGGTTCAAGTCTTTGCTCAGTGTCACACAAATAAGAAATGTTTTTTAAGTCTGGACCCTCAGCCACTGACCCCTGGGCTAGCCATGAAAAAGAAGTGCTTCTATGCTAACAGTCAGTCCTGAAAAATGATCGCTAACTACACCTCATAATCTGTCATTTTAAAATTTTTGGTCTAATCTTGACTGAATTTTCTCTGTAAAATGACTGCTGCAGTGACAGAGCCAGAAGCAGTTAGTAATCAACCTGAATTTACCCAGAAGCACTGAGAGCAAATCAGCTCAGACAATTATAACCAGGACTCTAAGTTAACTCCTGCCAACCTGCCACATGTGGGTTGAAATTTCATTTGGCAGGTATAAATTAAACCTCACAGCCACTTTGGTGGGTGATGAATTAGTGACGTCGTTTTAATAAACGAGGAGAATTGACTCTACACACTGTACAGCTTTAGCAGGCAGGGGGCAGGACTTTAGCTTGATGGGCACATTATATGGCCACCCACATGCGAGGATTATACTATTCTATTATGTGAAAGAAAGACAGGGGTGCAGATGCTCTGAACTCAGCAAGTGTAGCTGCACAGATGAGCATGACAAAGCAAATGAGAAGAGAAGAAGGAGTTAGATTTCAATGCAAAAATGAGCTAGAAACCAAAAAGGAAGCAGCATCTGAAAGCATTTCAGTAAAATAAGCTGACAATTTCTAAAATTAAAATATCTGTCACTTTATGTAGTGTCATCATGTTCAAACTTTGGCCTTGATTTGGTTTGTTTGCTGTGATTCTGTGTTCAGTTCTTCCTTTAAGGTCGGATTAAAATGTGAAACAATAGAAACTATTGTCTTGTAACAAAAATGGATAAAATATGGCTTTTACGAAAACAGAAGTTACAAATTGCTGATCAACCCCCAAACTATAATGAGTGCTAAATAAAAATATATTACATTTCCCATGATCACTATTCCATGACATATCCTACATCCATTGGCTTCTTGTTTACGAGCTACTGCCTAAACAAAGTGCAACTAAATGAGGAGAAAAATTTAAACAGAAAAACATAAATGTGGTGGTGGCTGGACATGTAAACAACTAGGCTGGTTAGGAAATTACTTTGCTCCTTGCTGGAAAAGAAAACATCTAGAAAATGTGTTTGCTGCTCTTGTTTAGCTTTTTAAGGAAAAACATCAATAAAAAGAATTTAAAGAAACGTGTATGATTTAATGATTTACTTGCTTTTATAATCTGAATTATTTTCCACTTCAAAAGTTGAATAGTGGAAAATCTGCTTGTAACTCAAAGTAGAGAATTTATCTAATTTTATTACTATTTGTTAATTTATTATGATGCTCATCTTTAATTATGTTTACTAATGTTCCTATTGCAATTTCATTCTCTTGTGTATGTAAACGCACAACAAAAATGACAATAAAAATCCTTGGATCCTTAACCCCATAATGCCACATCTATCATATTCGAGACATACAGTTTCTTTTGCATCATTTATGTACAAACTTGGCTCAAAACCCTGTCGTACACAGTCTGATACTCACTCATCATCTGTGAGCTCATCATCATGATTATAATCACTTTCAGATTGTTCTCGTGCATAATTTAACATTTTACAAGCCATGTTACTGTTTGGTGAAAAAGCATTTCTCTCCAAATAAATAAATAAATAATAAATGCCTCAAGTTTACATTCTTATTACACTTAACGCACCATTGTTCTGCTTTTGTATATTTTCCTTGTTCCAGCACCTAAAAATAAAAAAATAATAAAAATAACTATCAGAGTTTTTACACAAAATACTTTTCACTCATATATAACTGGGATATGTGTATATAAAACATCTAAATGTGTACTTCGAGGAGCAAAAACAATGTATCATGAGGGGTCTTAATTCAAACTGCTTTCACCCATCCACACACTAAGAAACTCTTGAATTCCAAGGTTTCCATGTTTTCATCTTCTTGGTTGAGTAGAGGCTCGACTGAAGCAGCAGATAGTTCCTGATATCAGGAACTGAACTGCTGGGTATTTCTCCAATTAAAAAATGAAATTTTCATTGGATAACACAGAAGGATCTACATAACACTTGTGAGCTGAACTCATATCTAAACAGTGGAAATGGGGCTGATGCACATCAAGCCAGATCAGGCTCAATATATTTTCTGCATCATAAATCTAAAACTATAAAAGTAGACTTTGGCTTGTGTATTTGGATAAAACTTGCTGTTTTATAATGCTCACCAGTTCATTGTTGTTCTAATAATTGCTAGCAAATTGCCCTAAATAAGCCACTGGTTCCATCTATTTCCTGGGAAAAGTTTCTTGATCTCACATGTTCGTTTGTCTTCCTGGCTTCAATATTTACAGAGAACATCTGGATTCAGGCTATATGTACAGGATATAATGCAAATGCTCCCAGATATTTTCTGGATAATAAATTTGTAAATGCTGAGCTTGACTCTGGCTTTGTCTATTTACTGGAGAGCTTTGCAGAGTCTGTAAAAGTCACATGACTGAATGTTAGAAATATTGCTGAACAGAGTTTATTTTGCTTCCTTTGTCAACAAGCAACAACAAATACTGCTTTACGAAGCGTGTAATCATTCGTTTACCAGTCTTATTGATCTGTTTGTTTGTTGTATTTACTGTGTCTAATATTTTTGCAGAAATAATAAAAACTGTAAGAGTATAAATATTTTGTATGCAGTAGTTTGAGTTTTTGAACTTTATCTGTATGATGTTTCCACCAGAAGTTACCATAGAAAGCACAAAGCACAAAACTGCTCCTGCAGACAGGAAGTAGTATTCAGAGTACACAACACTTCCCTGTCTTTGTGACGTCTGATGGGCCTTACCTCCAGTCCGTCCTTGTCCCACATGCACGGCGGGCTGCAGACTGTCCTCTCTGTTCAGCAGGTGAGGAAGATGATGGAAGATGGAGGGAAGCTGCAACACGTTTTTACTGCTGCTCACGTTCCACAGCTTCAGCCTCGTCTCCTCTGAGGACATACAAAGAGACCGGGTCAGACCAGGACCAGGAGGTCCAGAAGAGACTACATAAAACTGGACAGATGGGGTCATATTGTTGGATCAGGGGCTGTGAGGAGCCCAGTCATGTAAAACCTTGTTACACCACAATAATCACATCACATCTGATTCTCCAGAAATTTTTAAAACACAAAGATTCTGCTCTGTTCAAGTGTTCAGCTGCAGATTTTTACCTGATTTAAAAACTGTGATGATTATCTCCCCAGGGTTCAATGTTCATGCCAAGACTTTGTCAAGTAAAAATATAGATTTCATGCAATATTTGCTTCATGATAAATATTAACGTACCTAAAATAATCAAAGTGTTTGTTCAGGTAATGCTAATTTGAACTCTTTAAATCTGATGAAACAAATTGAAATTAAACTTTTGGGTCAAAAGAGAAAACTGAAACTTCTCAGCTGTGTTTACAGAGTTAACCAGTGTGCAGAGCGTGATGGTCGTGGTGGGAGCTGCAGCTCTGCTCTTCCTTCATCAGACAAACTCTTTACAAACTGACACAACCTCTACATCTTTCTATTAAACACAGTGTGTTTTTACAGATCAGCTGATTGTCAGTTCTGTGAGTCCACACTGAGAAAAATTTTGGAATTATTTTTGCAGCTGGGGTAATTATAAATATGGTCAAAAACGGCAAAAATACAGGATTTAAAAACAAGTCTAAATGACGTGTACTACAGAAAACTGCTTTTAAAAAATCGTTTTATTATGCAATAACATATATATATATATATATATATATACATATATATATATTTATATATATGTTATTCTTGCAGATTATTCTTGCAGTGCGGGTGAAACTCACCGGAAAGGCTGCTCCAGGTGCGGTTTATGTCTCGAAGCGCCTGTTTCTCAGCAATGGCCCTCTTGATTTCCTCCAAGACCAGGTTCAGTTCTTTGGACCGCCTCAGGTTCTCCTGCTCAGCCGAGTGGAGGCGCTCCCTCAGCGCCAGAAACTCCCTCTGGTAGATGTCGACCACATCTCCTGCAGAAAAGAAGAGCAGCAGTTTGATTCAGAAACAGAAAGTCTGACCAGTTGGGTAAACAGAACCTCTGGCTCTGGACACAAAAGACATTTAAACATCCGTCTTTCAGGGTCTGCCATCATCATACCAACAGGTCGAAACATGGTTCAGGCTTCATGTTCATGAAGATTTACCAGCCATGGGTTATTTTTCCTTTTACACTTAATATTCAATAGATTTTCAGAGACTTTTCTATTAATTTTTGTTAAATCTCTGCAGCGAGACGTTAATGCACATTTAATAACTGGAGCATGTTACAGATTTATTATTCTCACTCCTCATGTACTAAAATGCCCAGCAGACAGATTGGTGCTTCGTAGGATTACTGCAGGGGCAGCATTTGAGGCAACGCCAGCTCGTCAACATCGACAGGTAAAAAAAAGTCATAATCTGAGAAAAACATGGAAATAAAAAGCTAAATCCTTCATACGCTGCAGCAAACATCCTCCACCCGTTCATCACTGCTCACTGAGTTAATGTTATATGAAGGTAAATCTCCGGTAATCCCTGCTGGACTCACACGCAGATATCTCCATTTACTGTATTCAGTCTGCTGACGGTGAAACATCACGACTGAAGGCTGGAAAATAAGAAATGACAGCACAAGCGTCGCGGCCTGAACTCTTCAGTCTGAGCTCAGAGACTCTAAATCTTAAATGCTTTCACAGTTCCTGTCTGCTCTGACATACTTATTCTTTATATTCACATTTTATTACATCATATCACTGTTACATTATTTTACTCTTATGACATCTATGCGGTACAGATTGGAGTAGGTGGGGGGTGGGGGGAGGGGGGTCGATGGCACCCTGGTTCCTAAGGTGTGCGGCTGGAACATCGGGGGGTGTGCTGGCCTACGCCGGGTGGTTGTGTAGGGGGGGTCCTCCCAAGGCATGGTGTGGGCCCTCTGCCTTTGGGGGGTGGGGCGGCCGCCTCTGGGCTCCTGGGGCCCTGGGCCCTTCGCTTGGGCTGCCCTGGGTGACCGGTCCCTGGCAGGGCCGGCGGCTGCCGATCTTGGCCCACTGGGATCTGTGCCCCAAGACCGTGGGGTGCTCTTGCTGGGGCTCTCCTCTGCTGCCTCTCGGGTGGGGCCGGAGTTGTCTTCGTGGTGGGGTAGCTTGGGTTAGTGCTCCGGAGCTGCTGCTTAGGGCCCGGGTTTCTGGGCTGCCCTGGTCTGCCTCTGACCTCCATAGAGGCGTGGTCACATTTGCACGATCTCACTCATCACTCTTCGTCACTGATCACTCCTTATTCCTCATGCTCTGTATGCTGACACAGTCACTGAGCTGTCCAGTGGGTTTATATACTAAGAGGTAATTCTTCTTTTTATTTGTTCTCTGAGTTAGTATCTGGTCGCTGTTATGCTACTTTCATGTTATGTCTTTTTGATTTGGTTATTATTTAAAAACTCTTAA
>JBAFTB010000008.1:4740277-4753054 GCA_037177355.1 Melanotaenia trifasciata | reverse complement strand
TATTCCTGCTACTATTTACCTGCTATCCTCACTAAACCAACTCCAGCTCAGCTGCTTTTTGGTGCCACTGTGCATCAAAAACATCTTCTAGGTTTATTCCAGCCATAGAGGAGCATTATTTTTCTTCTTTTCAGACAAACAGAACTTTTTGCTCATCATTGAACTTTGGCTGCTGCTTATTAGACATTTCTCAAAGGTTTGACAAGAAGTGGTTTCATCATAATTTCAAGGTCTAAATAGAGGTTTCTTAGCAATATAGTAGTGATAGTATTTTTATCATGAAAATGTGATAAATAATGGTGTTATCATGACTCATTGTGATTTACCACAGTTTATGAATAAACACTACACTCTGAGGCTGGTTTGTAAACATCCTGGATGGAATATAAAGGGTAAGCTAATGTTTTCAGTTTACCCCGCAGAATGACACACCACCATTCCTGAGAAACTGTTGATAGCATGATAGCACTCGAGGGCACCTGCAATCTAGCAGTTTTCAGGGTTAACGTCAGCCTGTGTAACACCCTCTGGATGCCGTTACAGTGAATGATGCAAAGACAGAAACTAAAATAACGTGGAGTTGTTGCAGAAATTGTGACACAATAACAGACTCGTCGTGTCTTTCTGGTTGCTGAACAGTTTAATCTGGATCTGTCAAAGTGTGTGTAAACACGGTAGAGATAAGAGCAGCTGACGTCCCTCAGCTGTGAGCTCTGAGTGGCAGCTGATGTTGCCATGGTGATGTTAGGTGCAGCATCCTTCCTGAATATTCACAGAATTTTCTCAAACTGCTGACATTCTGAGAAAACCAGTAACTCCTGATGAGGTACGACTGTGTGTTTCAGGTGTCCAGTGTACCAGCTGCGGACATGGGGTTGAAAATAAAGTCATGTCTGGTTTTTATCCTGTTCTCATTCTTGTTTGTGTTTCCATCGTTTGGAGGCTAAGATAAGAGGGAAAAGACTAATGGGTGATTAAAATCATACTTTTTATCACATTTACAGTATGTAAACATACTTTACATACATCTTCTGACCATCATGTAACTGTGGTTGTTGGGTGGTTCACCCATGAATTAGCTCTACTGTTCTTTAATTGGTCTCCTCTGAGTTTGACTGGCTCCTCTGGGTGTATTCTCCAGCTGCAGCTTTAACAGGCCGGAGCTGAAGAGCTTGTTTATGAGCTCTGCTAACAACTGATTCTTAATGGTCTCTGGTTGGCTGCAGAGTGCATCCATCATGATGGAGTATTACTGTTCAGCTGTTTGCAGCACTGACTGTTCATTAGAGAAGAGGAAGGAAGAGGGAGCGTCCATAGTTCATGTGCACGTGAAGCATAATGATGTTTATTGAAATGCTACAGTTTTTCTCTGCCTGGTCATTTTGAAAACACGTGAAAATAAAACACTTTGTTTATGTTGTTCCTGCAATGAAATTCTTTTCTTTAACTTCTCAGACACTGATGTTGTGGTTGCCTGGTGGTGTGATGATTTGTACCATACACAGCTGGTTCTGTCTGTGTGACCAGTAGCTGAGCTAGACTTTTACACATGGGGTTACCAGAGGGTGGGCAAGACTTTATCAGGAAGGAGATATGGTAAGAAAGGAAATTATCATGTTCCTCTCTCTAGCGTCTTTTTTAAATGACCTTAAACTAAATCAGGCTGCTTGCAGGATATATTAATTCACATTTTCACGTTGTAGCTACTTTAACATCAAATAGCAGTCTGAACCTGATCATGTAGCCAGTGCTGGAAAGTTCCACTTCTACACGAACTAGTTCAAAGTTCAGTTCACACATTTTAAAATTAACTAGTTCAGTTCACAATTCAAATTTTCTAAGTTCACAGTTCTAAAAATGAACTAGTTCTTAGTCTTTTTCCCTGTATTTTCCTGTTGTTGCCACCCATCAGTCCACGCTCATGGCCAGCTACAGTATAAAAACATGAGGGAAAACTTGCTTGAACGATTTTTTTAATGAGGAATTATTAAACTACGATAGGAACCAGGCTGAGGTAGGAAACAAAGGATGTACCTCAAAGTGCAAAAACTAAAGTGCCAAACATTTCAACATTATTTATCTTTTCATTGAGTCGTTCTTCAATTTTTTGTGAATGTATTTTTTTCTGAAAGAAAGAAAAGTTCTAGAACTTAACTAACTTAACTAGAACTCATAAAAGTGCAAAATTCAGCCTAAATGTACAGTATAAGTAAAAAAACAGAACAAAGAAAGACATTCAAAACCATATGTCTTTTGTCACGTTAATGAAAGCTGAGGGATCCTCTTTCCTCAAAGGCTGCAGGTCTCCGACAACATACTGCAGAAGGCTTTCCAGCTGCGGCTGGAGATGGGGACAACGGAGCTGCTGCTACTATACCCGTTTTTAGTGTTGGGTGGTAGAGGATCTGCTTTAACACGCCATTGCCAAGTCATTAGACTGTTTTTAGTGACATATAGTTCACATACCTTCAAAGGCTAGCTGGATGCTTTATTTCAATCTGCCGTTTCAGGTTTGATGTTGATGTTGTTGACGTCTGGAGTTGCTTCTTGACACCTGGTGGCCAAAGTTTACACAAAAAGGCAAGATTTCTGCTTCCTGGACCATCAATGACCGTTTCAAAAAAATTATTTTAAGTGATCGTACGAAGATGCTGTAGTGATCGATGAGGCAGAGGTGATGCTGCCTTCATTGGATTTTGCCTCCATGTTTTGCAGTTTGATGACGCATGCGTGGTGCGGCTCTGTGGTGGCTGGTGTTGCCAGATTTGGTGTTTTTCACCTAAATATTACGGCCTGTTTACGATGTGTTTTAGCCGGGATTTTGCCTGGAAGGCTCCATGGAAATCTGGCACTCTGTTGAACGTAGTTCAACTGTGAAAGAACAGCGTTCACAAACACTGTCAGCAGGGGCAGAGCTATAGAGGTTTCTGTCCTACTCCTCCCAGAACCTGTGAATCGCCTGAGGTGTCCAATCAAATTTCAGAGGATGCTAATGCCACCCTGGACACCTCTATAGCTCTGTCCCTGGGTTCTTTCCGGCTTCCTTCCACAGTCTACACACATGCTTGTTTGGTTAATTTGTGTTTCTAAATTCTCCCTAGAAGTGTCTGCAAGTGTTTGTGGGTTTTTGTTTCTCTGTGGTGGGCTGGTGTCCAGCAGAGTCCCATGGCTGAGAAACCGCACTATGCAACTTTTTCATCAGGGATGTTGCATAACGTTGCAGATGACTTAAATTTTGTACACGCGTCACATGCTAGCAAGTAGATGTAAGGAAACCAGTCATTTCTGAACACACTGTGGCTGGTTCAGCTATTTAACGTTAGAAGACATTATCAGAGGAAGAGAGGAAACAAAAGACAGTTAGGGACAAAGCAAAGGAGAAGACAAGAGTCAGCAAGAGACTGTTTTGTACTATCTGGAGGGAACTCACAGTACAGGCAGCAAGATGGATGCCGAGTTGGCTGTTGATAGGGGGCACGTCACAGAGAAAATGACAGAAGTTAAGTTGTGCATGTTGTGTTGACGACATCGAGATACAAAGTGTTGATGTGGTGTGCAGTTAGGTGACATGTTCTGACAGCTGATCAATCATCTAAGAAAGATCATTTCTAAAATGTAAATGCAGTTTATTTATATAGCACTTTACAACAACCCACTGGTGAACCAAAGTGCTTTACAAAAGATTAAAACAACAATTTAAAAACACACCAGAAAACAAGTACAAAAGTAAAAGGAAGATGAATAATAAAAGCACAAAAAATAAAAGGATAAAAGCAAAAAATAAAAATAGAAGTGTCACCACACAACTGGGTGTTAAAAGCCATCCTAAATAAATAAGTTTTAAGATTAGATTTAAAAAAGCCAGGTCTGTGATGAGATGCATGTCAGTGGAGAGTTTATTCCAGAGCCTGGATGCAGCAACTGAAAAGGCTCAGTCACCCCGATTTTATAAATTTGGACCTGGGCACTTCCAGCAGTAGCTGGTTAGACGACCTCAGAGCCCTGTCACACTCACGAACAGTTAGCATCTCAAAAAAATAAGATGGGCGAGGCCATTAGGAGCTTTAATAACAAACATTAAAAGTTAAAATCAATTCTAAAATGGACTGGAAGCCAAAGGAGTTAAGTATAGGAGTGATGTGCTCCCTTCTCTTGGTGCCAGTTGAAGCCAGCTAAGAGAAAACTGGGAGACACCAACATTCAGTGCATTACAGTAATCTAATCTAGAGCTAATTAGAGCTACTTTTTCAAGGCCATGACTTTTCAAACACACTTTAACTTTGGTCAGAAGATGTACTGTATCTGAAAAAAACTTATCTTGACAACATTTGTTTGTTAAATTTCATGCAGCTATCAAAAATCACTCCTAAATTCCTGCCGTTAGTTAGACTGGGTGTTAAAGGGTTTAGTTTTTATTTATTGAGCAGGGACTAATGCATTAAACGTTATTTCATATGAAATACAAAATCAATGTTATGGATTTAGGGGTGTAGCCAGTGACTCATTTTCAACCTGTCTCTGGTTAAGCTTTATTTTCAGTTACAAATAGTAAAAAATGTTCAAATAGGATGAATAGATAGAAAAACATATGAGGGCAGGAAACTTGATTTTCTCCTCTCTGGTAACGTCCACCTTCCGTAAAGCAGATGCTTGAGTATCAGAATGACACTAAATATAATCATTAATAGAGACCTACTCCATAAACATTTAAATAGCTTTCAGCTTCTTTTTCTGGAGAGGTGGGGTCTCTTATGTTCCCAGGGGACAAAGTCTCATCAGCCATCTTGAAGGGACATTCGGCTCCATTTCTGCCCTAAGGCTCATTATTGAAACATGAATAGATCAGCAGCTGATAGGTTTCCTGCTGCTTCCTGTCTGTATGATAACAGCTTCCTGTCTATAAGCACTCCGATGCCCCTTCGTACATTTCTTCCTCAGCTCTGCTCCCACGCTGAGTCACACCCACCCAGTAAATAAAACCCTCTCCCCGTGTTTATGCATTCCTCCCTGTCATTATGCTACATGTGACCTCCTGCCTCCTCATTAGTCTGCAGTCAGAAACACCTGCTGCCCCAAGGCGGCCCCGCAGGCCCCCAGCATCCACCTCTGTAGGGAGTCCAAATAGGAGGTCAGCAACACCACCCAGAATAAAGTTTACTGTGTAAGCTGTTGGTTTGAGGAGCAAACTGAACCATGAAATGCTGTCAAACACGATTCTGCTTTCTTACCAGAGATGTAACAATCTATCCATCTACGTCAGAGATGTCCATGTCTGTCCTCAAGGGCCACCACCCTGCAGGTTTTAGATGTTTTTATGTCATAATCTGCAGAGTTTAGCTATGTTTCTGGTTTAGTTCATGTTGGATTTCTGTTTCTGGTGTCATTTCTTAAGTTTGTTGTTGGGTTTTTAGTTCAGGTTCAGTATTTGGTTGCATTTTCTTCTTGTACTGGTCCCCGTTGCTGATGGTCAAACCTTCTCATTAGTTGGTAATTAACTCCTTCGTATATAACCCCCCTGGTTTCTTTTGTTTCTTGCTGGAGCGTTGCATTCCTCACCTTCCGTGACTAATTTTTTTCTGTTAGCTTTTTCTAGGTATTTTGTAAAAATGCAGAATGACATATTTCACTGCGGTTAGTTGGTGTCTTCACAGGCAAGACCAGGTTTCTTTCTGTATGGATTTACAACTGAATATTGGTGTGGATTTAAATAACTTTCATCCATCCATCTTCCACCACTTATCCAAGGTCAGTTCACAGGGTAGCATCTTAAACAGAGAAGCCCAGATTTACCTTTCCTCAGCCACTTCTTCCAGCTCGTCTAAGGGAACCCTGAGATGTTCACAGGCCAGCCAAGAGGCATTGTCCCTCCAGTGTGTCCTACGTCTTTTCTGGGGCCTCCTCCTACTGGGACATGCCTGGAACACCTCTCCAGGTAGATGTCCAGGATGCATCTTATCCATATGCCCAAGACACCTCATCTTGCTCCTCTGGAGGAAACTCATTTAGGTTACTTCTATCCTTGATTTTGTTCTTCTGGTCACTACCCAAAGCTTGTGACCACAGACGAGGATAAAAACATAAATCAACCAGTAAGACAGACTGATGCAGAGTCTGCATCACTGCAGATGTCACCCCGTTCCTCGTGTTGATCTCCCGCTCCATTCCTTCCTCTGTCATGGACAAGACCCCCAGATACTTGAACTCCTCCACTCGGGACAGGACCTCATTCCGAACCTGAAGAGGTACAACACCCTATTCTGTTTGAGAACCATGGCCTCAGATTTATAGGTGCTGATCTTCATCTTAACCACTTTACACTTGGCTGTGAGAGTTGGAGATCACAGTCTGATGAAGTAAACAGAAACCCAATCCTGAGAACAAAAATCCGGACCCCCTCAGAACAGAATCGTTGACAAAGGGGAGCCCTGGTGGAGTCCAACCCTCACTGGAAACAGATGCATTCACGCTGCTGCTGTTGGTCCGTGTAAACCAACCCTAGTTTACTTCCACAGAAAGGGTCTGGAGCTGCGTGAGCGTACATTCTGATTCTGGGGCAGACTAAAGAAGCAAACTCCGGTCTACTTGAAAACTGGGGGTTACGGTCCACCACCACGTGAACCCTGGTGTAGTTTTCTTGCAGTGTGAAAGCAAAGGACCATCCAGTGAACCAGAGGAAGTGACGTACAATGCATCAAATCTTCTTCTTTATTGGTTAGTGGTCATTTTATGGAATATCATTCCCTAGCGAGCAGTTGTTGTAACTGCATGACATTATTCAGTCCACTTGAGTAAAGTTCAGTGTGAAGCCAAACCAGACCAGAGGAATGTGTAAAGTTTTTCTAATTCCCTGCCCAGATGGACCAAGTCCCCAGAACTATCCTGGTGTGAATGCACCCTTAGAAATATGGATCAGCCTCCAACCCTGGTCACACAGGGACCAAACAGCCTTTATCAGAGGCTCTGGTACCCCTCTGTCCCCGTGGGACTCCCCATGTGATACAGATGAATGCGTTCACCAAGTCCACAAATTATATGTACACTGGTTGGGCGAACTAACCCTAACCCTTCAGGACCCTGCTGAGAGTGTAGAACTGGCCTCACACTGTTTCTCTTCAACCTGAGGTTCGACTATCTTGATGGCCCCTCCCCTCCAGGACCCCCAAACAGACCTTATGAAGGAGGCTGAGGAGTGTGATCCCTTTCGTTGGAACACAACCTTCTTAAAGATGGGGGACTACCACCCTGGTCTCCCAGTCCAGTGGAACTACATCTTGTGCTATGTGAGGTTGGAAGAACCAGGATTTTCAGCTGACTTTGTGATGTTCTGATGTTTTGGACTGTTGGTCACAGAAACTGAAACATCTCTGGATGTAACCACAAAATATCTGCTAGATTTTCAGCTTCTCCCAGCAGTCGCTCAGATGTGATAATAGTTTAGAAATCCAGGAATAATTATTTATTATAACATTTACAGAACAGAATTCAGATTTAGTGTTTTATCACCAACACTCAGCTCCTCTCAGAGTCATTGCCTCCGTATGAGAGTGAGCGAGTGAGAAACAAAGCATTCAGCCGAGCAGCAAAGTCTGAGGGAGAAGAGGAGGAGGAGGAAGAGGCAGTGAGGCGTTCAGGTTCAGACAGCTGGAGGAAATCACAGACTCAGACCGGCTGCCAGTTTCTGACATTTGACTGAAAATCTGAAACGTCACGTTCAGAGCGACTGAATGCCTGTTAGCATGCAGTCTGTTAGCCTGTCATCAGCCTGCTGCTGGAAACTGCTGTTACCACGACAACCAGGATTGTATGTGTGTGCGTGTGGGAAGGCCAACTCATCTCCAATCACTCATCACACACACACACACACACATGCTCACACACAGATGAGGGAAGATGTCCTCTAGACTGTGAAGCGTGTCCTTATCCACCTCATCGTCTCTGTTGCTGCAGCCTGGGATAACACGCACACACACACCTTAATTTATCACACCTCAGAAATGTGCATGTGTGTGTGCAGCCATGGACAATGTAATGCTCTCAGAATACTAACACACACACATACACACACAGAGATTCTGTAAGAAGCAACCCTGATGACTGAAACTAAAAAACAGAAAAAGCTATAAACCTAATTCCAAAGAAGTCAGAACGCTGTGTAAAGTGTAAATAAAAACAGTAAAAGCGTCTGTTAAATGACTAGAATATTCATAAACAATAATAACAAGCCGGATTCTCCCTCTCCTCTTTAGTCTGCAGGACACGCCGACCAGGCTTTCCAGAAAGAACTTCACATTTAACCCATCTAACCACTTTGCCTCAGACCATTTTAAATGAGCTTTGGTCCAGAGAAGACGGCGCTGCATCTGGATCTGTTCACATCTGGCTTCTTCTCTGCATGATGGAGCTTTAACCTGCATTTGTGGGTTTCAGGGTGAACTGTGTTCACAGACAGTGAATTGTGAGAGGCTCTGCCTCTCTGAAATACTCCTTTGACTAATACTCCTGGAATTTTCTTTGGGATTAATAACATATGTTTCATTTATTTTTATTTTATATCCAGTCATGTTACCTTCTTATTGCCAATTAACCTAATGCTCCTCCAGTTGTTTCTGATTTGTACTGGTTAGGTTTCCAGCCTTTTGTTGCTCCTGTTCCAACATTTTACTGATGTGTTGGTCCCATCAGATTCACATCAGCCCATATTTTCCATTTAATGGTAAAATGTCTCAGTTTCACCACGTAACATGTTGTTTATCTTCTACTGGGAATAAAATATGAGTTGATGGGATTTGTAAATCATTACATTCTGTTTAAATTTACATTTTGCACAACATCACACCTTTTTGACATTGGAGTTTCAACTCTGTCCAGAAAATGGACTCATTTCAGCCGAGTTAATCCAAATTCAGCTCACTATTTACACGTGAATTATAAAATGAAATTTATTTCTGTCAATCAGGAAAATCTTCTATTGCTGTGAAGAGTAAAAAAAAAAAAACTAATCTGTATTTTCATTTAACTTTATGCTGCAAAACTCTAAAATGAGTCAGATATTCTATCTCTCAGAGTCCAAAAACCCTAACAGGGATTACTCTGGCCTTTAATGGATCAACACAGACGTCTTTGATTAAAGTCTTTTAGTTTACTGGAAACTCTGCCTTAAATTCCTGCTCATGGATTTTTTTTCCAGAGAAAGTAAACAGACTATGTGTCGGTGTGTTTGTGAGAACCAGTCTGGACTTTGAGAGTGAGGATATTGTATTGAATGAGAGGTTGTTTTGGCTGCTTCACAGCTCGAAGCTCAAATTATCCTCATAAATTATTCCACAGTTTGTAACTGAAGTTTTATCAGCCTTTTCTACATCAAGTTAAACAATCAATCAATCAAGTTTTATTTATAAAGCGCTTTGCAACAACCGCAGTTGATCAAAGTCAGAGATTAAAAACAAGAATAAAAATATTCTGTACTTGTAAATTATGCATACCGGCTTGTTTCACAAGTGACAGCACTCTCAAGTGTCAGAGTCTGATCTGAATAAAAATGTTTCAGCCTTAAACAGGAGCAGGTCCATGATGGAGAGTAACTCCAGGGACAGAGAGGTCCAGAGTTTCAGCCCCGCCACTACAAAAGCACAATCAGCGAGAACAGGAGCGATGCTCATGCAGATTCGTTAAAAGGGTGTCGAAGCTCTGTGTGCCTCTACAAACTGGGGAATTATTGGTGAAAGTCATCACACAAGTTCGAAACTTTAAGTCGAGTCAGTATTTGAGGGTTTAGATTAGAGTTTGGTTTGGAGTTTGTCTGTGCGTTGCTTCTTGTGCTGCTAAGTTTGATATTTAGCACACATGAGCATGTTTCTTTTTTACAAAACAAACTTTATTTTCTCTCCCCTTTAAAAAAAAAGATAAAAAAAAATCCCGTCCACACTGAACCATGTATAGAAAACCTTTGTCCAGATTATTTACATATGCGACTTCTTTGAGATCTCATCACTGATCTTCAGTGAAAATCACATTGTTCTCCAAGTTGTCCCCCCTAACGTTATGGTCCAATCAGGTTTAGAGGGCTCAGTGTTGTCTGAGTGTTGTTAGGCCTTCTACATGGACATTTATGTACAAATATGTAAACATTTCTGTTAGCAACGTTAGCACCAGCACCCACATGGCTAAAGCTGCTGTTGCCACAGAAAAAGAGGGAAGATTAATGCGTATTTGTGATGTTAAACTTAGGAGAAAGCAGTTCCCTGTCAGATGTTACAACCCAAAACCAGAAATGTTCCGCTAGCAAAACATCTTCATCCAGGAAAGAGTTCTCCAAAATGTTCGGTTTGATTGTCCAAAACTGTGTTTGAGTGTAGACTGGACACACACATGCACAGAAAACTCTGCGATGTCAAAAAAGCCTGTGTGTGTGTGAACAAGTCCTGGTCCCACTGCCTGCTAACACACAGATTGAAGCCTCTCGATCAGGGGTGCCCAGCTCCGGTCCTCAAGGGCCACAATCCTACAGGTTTTTATGTGTCCCTGCTCCAAAACCACCTGACTCAAATTGACGAGTCATTTTGCAAACTTAATGGGCTGTTGGATCTATTTAATTTGAGTCAGGTGTGTTGAAGCAGGAAACATTGGAAAGTCTGCAGGACAGCGGCCCTCGAGGACCGACTTGGGGCACCCCTGGTCTAGACAGATACAACAACCAGAAAAGGTTCAAACAGATCTATAAAACATTTCTCTTCACCACAAACAAAGAAATCTGTGGCAAAAATTATATTAAATGACCAACAAGGTGCACAAAATAACCCCTACAAAAAAACAATGATGGCAGAAAGTGACGTAAATCATCAACACTGTTACATAAAAAGCAATTTCACAGATTGAAAATGCAATAAGGAGCATCTAATGACTGCAACTTGACTCTCAACTGCTGCAAAGGCACAAAACAAGAGCAAGGAGACAGAAAATAAATGCAAACAATAAGCAGCAGGAAAGAAATCAGCCGAATAGAGATGCAAAATTAACAGACACAGAGATGCAACAGACATAAAACAGCTGTAAAATAACTGTAAATGGAAAGAAAATGAATACACATTAACTAAACTAGTGCTAAGGGACATAGAAAAATGGAAAATAAAGCAAAGTTACAGCAAAAACATTTACAAAACACAGATTAAAGAAAAACTGTGAAGACATCCAAACAGAAACAACATGACTGCAAACAGCAGAGGGTTGATGCTTTGCTCTCTAACAGCTCCACACCCACACTGTCACAATATGTCCACAGGTCTGCAGCAGGCTCAAAGAGTTTCCAATAAAGTCACTAAACTCTACAGAAAATGATCTGGATGAGGATGTTTCATGAACGAGACGGTTGGAGGATACAGCTGGAGAACGAGGGATGCTCCACGTCACTAATGGCCCTCACAGAGATAGAAGAGCATGAGGTGTGTGTGTTTAGGAGTGTGTGTTGCAGCCTTCAGCCTCAGTAAGTGGACTCTGTACACAAACACACACACATACACTTGTCGAGCTCAAGTATCACTTCTCTTTAAACAAGGCAGCAGTGTTTCCTCCCGCCCTGCAGCTCGGAGTGTGTGTGCAAGCATGAATGTGTGGTTTCTTTAACCTCTCACTTCTTTCACACACTTTAACCGCCAGCTGCTTCCAGATGTTAGAAACAGCAGAGTCCAGAACCTTTTATATCAAACCTCCCTGATCTGTGAATCAGATGAACATCACTCAGTCTGTAAACAAGAAACTTAAGACTACATTTTCTGGTCCTTATCAGGTCCTAGAAAGAGCTAAATGAGGTCTGGTCTGGTCTGTCTGAAGGACATTGTTCCAGAGGTCTGGCGGTTTGTTCAGATGCAGCCTTGCAAACCTAAGCAGTGCTGCCATGTTCCTTTTAGAGAGAAGAGGCTTTCTCCTCCAACCCTTCCTAAAAGGCCATACTGGTTCAGTCTTTTTGTAACTGGACTGTCATGAACTTTAACATTTAACATGCCAACTGAGGCCTGGAGAGTCTGAGATGTAGCTCTTGTTTGTCTTTTTTTTGCTTTTGTTTTTTTTTCCACAGTTTGACCTTGGACACTTAACTACTTGCTGGGAAAGCCACTCCTGGGACGATTGGCAGCTTAATTTAAAGTTTTTCTCTTGTGAATAATCTTTCCTTTTGTAGAACGATGTGGTCCAGATAGTTTGGAAATGAACTTTTAAGTAACAGTTACTTTTCTGAAGTCATTCCTGATGTCTTTCCTGCTTCTCATTGGTATTACAGCTGGTTACTACTGACCTTCTTAATTCCTGTTTACGCAGTAAGGGTGGACGCAGTTTTTCACACACTGACTTGTAGTTTCTGTTCAATTGTACAAAAATAACTGGGACGCTTTGTAAAATGTAAATGAAAACACAATGCAATGATTTACAAATCTCATCAACCAGTATTTTATTCCCAGTAGAACATAAACAACATATCAAGTGTTGAAACTAAAACATTTTACTAATTCATGGAAAATATGAGCTCATCTCGAAACTAAACACATCTTAAAATGCTGCTCAACAGACCTGAACCTTGGCCCCCACCAAAATAAATAATGTTTACTTTCAAAACAGGCCTATTTGTGGGAAAATGTAATATTTGATTTACATAAAAGCCTTTTAAAGTTTTTATTCCTAACTGTCCTTGAAATAGTGGTCATGAACCTGTGAGAGGAGAGGAGAGGAGAGGAGAGGAGAGGAGAGGAGAGGAGAGGAGAGGAGAGGAGAGGAGAGGAGAGGAAAAGA
>JBAFTB010000008.1:4706785-4725894 GCA_037177355.1 Melanotaenia trifasciata | reverse complement strand
CAAACTCCCAGAAAGCCTCAGATCAGCTGAAACACTCAGTTTATTTAAATCCAGGTTAAAGACCCACCTGTTCTCTGATACATTTCATTAGTTTTTATTTGGAAGTCCAGATCTGCATCTGGTTCTTTTAAGCTTGATCATGTTTTTATTTAATGTTCATTCTTTTTCATTTCTCTTTTAATTTTATGGAAATTATGCTTTTTTTTCTGATGCTTCATTGTCTCTGTGAAGCACTTTGAATCACCCTGTTACTGAATTGTGCTGTACAAATAAACTTGCCTTGTGTAACACCCACTTTAAATAATGAAACTCATATAATCAGGCTATGTGTAATGCTGGGCCAGATCTAAGACTCCTCTGCTGGAGCAAAATGAATGACTTATGACACAAACACAATAGATGCAGTTAAGTACTGTATGTATTAGAAACAGGACTTATAATAATTACACACAGTCACAGAAAACAACAAGATAATATACAGAAAGAAAAATGGACCCAAAACAAAATCTTATAAAAGAATATTTAAAAGGCTCTCCGGGGAACTTTAAATGCATTTATGGTGTCAAGATTCACCAAAAGAGAAGTGTTTTAAGTTCCTCTTCCCCTGCAGGGTGTGCAGGAAGCTACTTTCTGAAAATGTGTCCTACCAATTGCAGATTGACAGTTCATCAACCATCCAGGCCAGATCAAGTTATCTTCATGACTTGGAACGAGGAATCCTAGCCGGGGCTCGCCACCCCTGCATCCTTATCGGGAAAGCTCATCAAAGTTGAAACTGAAGAAGAAAAGAAAGCTGACCAAGAGCAACCAAATACAGGGCTCTGTGGGATCTCAACTGCACGGTGCCATGTGGGAAACAAATAACAGCAAGGTGAAAGTTTACTGCTGGGCTCGACATACATCTCTCTCCGTCCAGAACAACAAAGAACTGGAAATCTCCAGTTTTCTCTGTGCACTTCACTGCGTGCTCGGAAAAGCCAGAACTGCTCATTTGCCTCCATGCACGTTCACTGTGCACTTGTAAAAGTCAGCTCTTCTGTTCCACTTCACTCTAAACAGCTGTTTCACACAGCAACATCACATTTAAACACTTTTCTAGAACAGAATACTGTAAAAAAAATAAACACCTTCAAACTCATGAACATTCGCACAATGCAGTGACATATAAGATTTAGAGTAGCGCTCTATGCTGACAGGGTTACATCTGCCTTGCTTTTGTCCATTAGATAATACCTAACGACTTGCTTCATCAGTTTGGATGTGTGTGAGGGCTACGAGTATGCAGACTGTTGTCCATCTTTGTAGTTTTTGGGGAGCAATAAAGTGAGAGTTGTCTTCATTGAATGGCGTACCTGGCATCCTGTCTGTGTTAGTTTTTTTGTCGCTAACTGTTCAGTTAGGTGAACCCAGTAAGATCTGTTTCATCATAATAATTTATTCCAGTAGAAAAATTTTATTAAATCTAAATGGTCAATGTTACATGTGTCTTAATGCCATCCACATATAACTAATGGACCAAAGGGACCAGAATACATTCAGGATCTACTGGTTTCTTATGAAGCAACCAGATCCCTCAGGTCATCAGGGTCAGGTCTACTTTCTGTTCCAGACTCAGAAGTAAACATGGAGAGGCAGCGTTCAGCTTTTATGCTCCTCACATGTGGAACAAACTCCCAGAAAATTGCAGGTCTGCAGAAACTCTCAGCAGTTTCACATCAGGGTTAAAAACTTTTCTATTTGCTGCCTTTTATCAAAACAAGTGATAATTCCCCACACTGGAACTTTATTTCTAGCATTTTATCTATTCAGTTTTAGCTTTTTCATCTTTCTGTTTGATTTAATTTCTTTATTTTCTTTTAAAATGAGTTTTTAATGCACTTGTTATTGCTTCTGCACCCCGCTGTAATGCTTTTAATGTTTTATGTAAAGCACTTTGAATTGTCTTGTACATGAAATGAACTATACACATAAACTTGCTTTGCCTAACACGTGGCCATGATTTAACATATTTTCTATTGATGTCACCAGACAGTTTAACTATTTTCTTTTAGACCAGCTCGGTTCAGCTCAAAGTTGTGGCTCTACAGTATATAGAAAAAAACAGCTGTGTGTGTGTGTGTGTTTACACCTGAATTAAGTCACAGATCACCTGTTAACTCAGGCGTAAGCTGAGTTAAAAGCTGCCGTTGTGACCAGGGTTGGTGTTTTTACTGCAACACTAAGCTGAAACAGAGGAAGGAGGAGGAAGAGGAGTGAGGATTAACTTTACATGATAGCAGTTGTATTAAGTATCACACACTCACGCACACAGAGCTGGCTCAAGCTGAAAACCACCCACAGGGCAGCATTAACAGCTCGTACCATGACAACTGCCTGCAGGAGTGTGTCTGTGTTTGTTAAATGGGAACAACTGGGGGTGTTTGAGGCTACCCGACCCCTGAGGCGAGGGCAGCGGTCGAGGATGCAGAAAACACACACAGCATGGAAAATCCTGAACATCCTGCTTGAGTCTGAAGAATTTTTCTCTCTTAAACTTGTTAATCATTAAATTTCCTGCCACACCATCCGTTTCATTACTTTTCTGCAGGATCACCTGAAGCAGCACCTAATGTGAAATGTCACAACTGGTAAAGTTACGTCTGAAAACATCACAGCTGCGTATTTTTACAGCGATCTGAAACATCTCCGACCTCGCTGCCCATGACAGAACCACCTCATTCTGTCATTAAAGTTTCAGATGAGCAGCAGGAAATGGACAGACAGATGGAAGGATGTTTAATTCAGTGAAATTCACTCTAGTTTATTTCTTCTGAGCTTGTGATCCTCCAGCTGCTGGAGTCTGACGCTCCATCCACTGATCAGCTGACTCATTTCATCACTTCCACATAATGAGGCACAATATCTAGTACTTACAGATCTGCCATTGCTTTTCTGCAGAATATTAATGATCAAAGGTAGTTTAATAAAAAGCAGGTGAGGCAGTGATCAGCTGAAATATTAACTAGTAAAAAAACCTCCAACAAACAGAGATTCAAACTTCACCTGCCTGTTACAGTTCTGGGTGCTGCAGGTTGCTCAAATGAAGTGTTTTACACCAAAAGCTACGTCTTTAGCGAGTCTGGCGACAGATCACGCTACTACCAGATTCTGAAAGCTGAGAAGTGGAACTTCCTTTTAATATGGCAGGCTTGCCCGATGGGGGAAGCGAGCAGGACCAGGAAGCCACACTTCCTATTGCTGGCAACATGGTCGAAATTAAAGGGTTTAACAGGTTTTTCAAACGTTGGTGCACAAGCTGATCAGTCTTTCCAAGAGCCAGAGGTCATGTGTTGATCCTCTGAGGGCTGCAATACAATCAGAACCAGTCCAGTACCAACCAGTACCCCCCAGGAGGCAAGCTTCTAACTATGACAAAACCTGTAGCCCAGTGGTTTCTAAACTTTTTGAGCCACAACCCCCAAGATAATTTCTTAATTTCTCTGTTTAATCTCTTTGCATAAACGTGTTCATAAAAATCCTAAAATAATTTGATAAATGTAGGCTATATATTTTTTACAATGATCTGGGGACCCCTGTAATTATTTAAGGACCCCCATGGGGGTCAGGACCTCAGTTTGGGAAAGCCTGCTGTAGTCCATGTTGAACCAGTTTCTGATCTTTTAAAGAACTTTAAACTTTTTTGAGATAAATTAATAAAATTCAATAGAGATCATCAGAACCGCACAGCAGGACTAAGAGGTCAAGCTCTTAGCTTTCTTATAATAAGTAATATCTTATATAAGTAGTATTTTCTGTCTTAATATTCCTGAACTGACCAAATTTGGGAAACAAGCTTTAAGCCCCTACAGCCTGGAACTCATTACAATCTGAAACTGTCTGAACTCATTTCATTTCATACCTTTCACTCTTTTTTTTACTTTCCAGACAGCGAGAAGCTCATGAACAGTGTGTGTGTTCTTAATTGTTTCTGACCTCATTTTTAATTATGTTTATTGGTAATGTATCGTTTGACCAGGTCGCCCTTGAAAAAATATCTTGATCTTAATGGACCTTTAATCTGGTTAAATAAACGTTTAAAAAATTCAGTGAAATCCATAAGTCTCGTCTTTGTGTTTGTTGCTGCCAGCTTTAGATCCTCTATGACAGACGGTACAGTCGGTAAACGTGTTTCTAAAAAGAAAAACTGAGCTGGTTTCCGTCTTACAGCCTAGAGTGCAGCACATTCAGTATAAATCAGTGTGTACACCCAGATGTTGTGTTTCCATCCATGCTGGCCATGACATTTAAGAACTGTGACATTTAAGAACAACATTGAGATAAAGCACTGTCACGCATTATTTAAAAAACCAAACATTAGCAGATTTGATAGGTGTCTTTACTTTCAGTGCACGTTAACGTAAACAACCAGAATCGAACATGCTCTGCTTCAGTCTTTGAGTTTGGAGTCTGCAGTGTGTCTCTGGGTGCATCAGTCAGCAAACTGAGTGAAAATCTCTGCAGCTGCACTCAGCTCGCTTCATGATGTTAAATCGTAATGTGTCAGCAGGGGAAGGAGGACTCAGACTCAGCACTGAACAAATCCTCCACATGTTTTCCTACTGAACACAGCCCCATGTGACAATTACACTCATATTTACACTCATCTATCAAATTATCAGGTCCAACTGCTTGTTAACACAAATTAGCCAGCCAATCACACGGCAGCAACTCAACGCATGTAGTCATGTAGACATGGTGAAGTCGACTTGCTGAAGTTCAGAGCATCAGAATGAGGAAGATAGGGGATGTAAGTAACTTTGAATGTGGCATGGTTGTTGTCTGAGGCTGCTGATTCACTGCGATTTTCACACACTGAAATCAGAGGAGAATGGGCAGACTGGTTGGAGATGATAGAAAGGCAAGTAAGTCCAGTAAGCACTGGTTCAAACCAAGGTCTGCAGAACATCATCTCTGAACACACAACACGTCCAGCCTTGAAGCAGATGGGTTACAGCAGCAGAAGACACACCGGGTGCCTCCTGTCAGCTAAGAACAGGAAACTGAGGCTACAATTCACACACACTCACCAACACTGGACAACAGAAGATGGAGAAACGTTGCTGGTCTGATGAGTCTACATTTCAGCTCCACATTGAGGGAGATTCTCATCATGGATGCAGCCGACAAACCTGCAGCAACTGTGTGATGCTGTCATGTCAATATGGAGCTAAAAGGTTTCCAATTAAGGCAGTTCTGAAGGAAAAAGGAGGTCTGACCTGGTAGCCTAAAAAAGACCTAAAAAAAGTGTTGATGAGTGTAAATTTTTCCCTCTGTTAATGCTGTCAATTCACCAGAAATCTCAATTTAAATGCTTATTTTTGAGAATCTCAGTTTCTGTGATCATGGCCTGGACGTTTCACTCAGCTGCTGCTGCTGGAAATAATCTGAATAACCTGAATCTAAACGTCTGGCTTCTGTGAAATGTGCAGGTCACACTCCAACAGCCTGTTATGCTTCTATTATCCATCTTCACACACAGTTTCAGGGTTATTAAAAAGGCTCAATGACGTCCTGCAGCAGAAGATTTATTTCTGTCAAATGAAGCATTTATTGGGACTATTTTCAGCAGCAGACGGAGCCGCGCTTCGTTTTCTGGTGCCTTTTATGGTGATGAGCTCGTGTCCACTGTTGGATGCTGCTGACATTTAAAAAGGTTAAATACAAGCACTCATTATGATCTGATGTTTGATGGTTTTTATCTGCAGATTATAAACACAGGAGTGTAAAATAGTGTTTACTTTGAGCCGGAAAATAAAACGAGCTTTTAAATTATTCAGATTTGTGTTTCCAGAAGACTGAAATTACACACACACAGCTAGCAGTGTGACCGACACCTCCATCTGCAGCTTCTGTAACACAGATCACAGAGTTAATCCGGAGCTCACATCACACACAGACTCTCAGTTTCCTTCATAGTGACCAAACTGTCCGAGGCCCTCTCCTCTTACCCCTCCGATCCCCGGAGAGAGGAAGACGAGGAGGAGGACAAGAAAGAAGCCTTGAGATGGAAATGAAGAGCAAGAAAAGTCTGAAACAGAATAAAGGATGGGGAAGAAGGGGACCATGGCCACCCCTGTGGTCGTCCTTATTCTGATTGGTTAAACCGAAACATAAGTTAAACCAGTATAAACACTTGTCTGCTTGCTTTTATATTATTTCTTATTGTTTGAATCTTGTTTTGTAATTGTAATTTTTTAATCTATATACATTTAAGTGTTTTATTCCAATTATTTTAATTCTGTGTCACTTTAGGTTGCTCTTATGCATTTTATAAAGAGCTATAAATAAAGTTGAGTTGAATATTATCATGAAATATAAATGTGTGTGAACTGAATTAATAACAGAAGGTGACAGATATATTTGTTCCATAGATCTAACATTATATATGTGGCCTACCAGTATATGGACGGACAAGGGACGAGGGGTAGTGGGATTTGAGGGTTTTGTGGGTAACCCTCTGCTACCCCTAATATGCTTAAAGTAATATTTAAAGTCTTTCTTCCTCTGACAGATAAAGGATTTTTGGAATACAAATTTTTGCTTTTCAGATATTATATCTTGTATAATATTTAAAATCTGTAGCAGAGTTTTGTTTTTTACATTGGAACGGGCTCAGTGTTGTTTTTAAGGATTTCCACACACCCAAGAAGCCCCGTCTTCCACACACTGATTCTAACCAACATCACCAATGATCCTGCTGGACACTGTAGTTATTGTTTCCACCATGGGGTCCGGGTAGATGTGGGACGTTTGGTGCCGTTCAGTCAATTTTCACCTTGGTTACAGTTCCACAGCAACCATACCTTCACCTGGTAGGCAGCGTATCAGACAGACAACAATAGATGTGTCAACTACGTAATAGTGTGATATCACAGTGGTGCTGCGGCTTCCTTGAATGGTATTGAGAACAAAAAAGACAAAAGAGGAGAATGGTGGACATCCAGCAGTTTGTGTTCTTTCTTCTTGGCTTTAAACAACAAAAATCCAACCTTATATTTAAACATGGTGCTGTTCCTCATATGTCCTTACTGCCAACTCACACAGGAAGTGTTGACTCTTTTTAACAGCGGATGGCAGTGAGTCAAGCTTCACTCTTTAGGGTCGAACTGGAAAGACTGGGACCCCAACGGAAGAGTCTCAAAAACGTAGGACAGCTCTAACCGATCCTATAATGACCCGAGCCCGTTGGTGGAAACGGGGCTTATCGATCAGCCACCCCACCCTAACTTCTGTTTTATCTTAGCCACCCTGTTATAAATTTCCTGGACATGCCCCTCAGGAAGAAGAAATCAAACAAAGGAGAGAGGATGAACAGAAGGCACAAAATGAGATGAGGAACCACGAGAAGACAAAAGACTGAAACCTGAGTCAGAGCAGATAAAGAGGAGAAGGGAGGAGTGAAAGCAGAGAGGAGATCAATGTTTCTCTCCATCTCTGTCGGTGAGGAGTTCCCCCTATTCTTCTTTCTTCTTCTTCTCTGGTTTCCTGACCAACAGCAACATCACGTGACTTTGGCTAATGACTCTGGTTAATGATGTCATCTGTCTATCAAACCCACTGAAGCTGACAGGTCGTCACTTCATTACGCTGTTCGCAGTCATCGTGCACGCTCACACCTAGAGCGGGGTTTCATCCCGCCTCATTAAACGCTGCTTCCGTCAGAGCTTCTGCACATCTTCCTGATCAAAGCCACTGTGGGCTGCGGTGGGACAGCAGTTTTGGGGTTTTTCTTTTTTGGGGCCTGTGTTAGATCCCGTCTGTTTTATGAAAGGAATCATCACACTAAGTGTTGAAGCGTTTGTAGCATTCAGTCTTTAAAAGTATATTTCAGTTTTACACCAGAGTTTCTGGAGCATTTTTCCATATGAATAACTATAAACACTGAGCATATCCCCCACATAACACCAGAAATGATTAAAAATCCTCCGGAGGATTCTCAGCTACGGTGTATTCATTTACACTACATTCAAATCTTTTTTTGTTTATTTATTTTTATTTTTTTATGCGTGGTCGTTCACCTTATCATACTAATGCAACCTTCATCACAGTTTCGTGTGAAAGGTATGTGGTTGCGAATTGACAGGGATGCGCAGAGAAAAGCACAATGTCACGCAGTACGTTGTATGTATTGTATTTATTTAAGTTCATATGGATGATTCACGTCTTTGTGTATCAGTGTGGAAGTACGTGCAGGGTCGGAAACAACTAAATTATGCCCGATTGATGAATGAAATGACTTGATATTGCTGCGTTCTCCTTCCACCGGTGCAAAATTGTACCATTACTATCACTTCTATGACATCAAAGTCGGATGAAATGCAGCATGACTGTTCAGGCAGAGGTGGCTTCAGCACGGATCAGATATGTATCCAACCTAGGAACACTTACTAAAGTGGCCTGGGACAAATGTAAAGAAATCGGATTTGTGCCATTCAGACAGTTGTAAAAATTTTTTTATAAATAAATAAATTAAATTAAATTAAATTAAATTAATAAATTAATAAATAAATCCCTTTTTGTCATATATATTTAAATATATTACACTAATGTTTATGCGAAGGGAACACTGCTGCTAATAAAGTCTATCAATGTGTTTGCAAACCAAAAGTTCCTGAACTTTTATTCATATTGCAGTACATTATTAAAAAAAGTGTCTGTTGTACTACTTTTAAATGCATTACTCTATGTTGCACATAATGATGCAGTTAATCAGAGAAAACCTACGTGATTAATCCCAATTAAAAATGTTCATCGTTGCCCTGAATTACAGATTTCATGTCCATCACTCAGACCTGTCTGCTTGGTTACCATGGTGACAAGCCCCTCACAACATGAAAATTCCTTGATGATGGTGAGAACAACAGAGCCTCATTTAAAAGCATCTAAAAACAAAAATCCAGGAAAAACTGATTTCCAGCTAACGTGGTGGTTTTGGTGACAGAATGGAAGTAGCTCCGTACTTTTCCAAGTGAAACATGTCATGAATATTTAATTTCACAATCAAATGGGTAATTATTCGTTAATATTCCTCAATTTCGTTAAGATCGTATCTGAACCATAACAGCAGATCAGCTCAACTTGCAGATGTAATGAAAACAAAGTTATTTGATCAATCAAATGGGTCGTCCTGGTCCATCCTCTAAAAGTTAGGCTTGGAAATCAGGCTACCAAAACTATCCACATTTTCATAAATAAGGAAGATAAAGTGGTTTTTGGAGTATTTTTTTATGCCAAATTCACAATTTTAATATGATACAAGTCATAACTTTATGCGTTAATGTAAAAGAAGAATTTGTTAATTCCACAAACCTAAATTATCACAGTCCTAATTAAACCGGAACGATGTGATTTTACATATTTACAGTGTTGGGAAATTAATTTAGGCGTAATAATCAGGATAACACTCCCAGTCCTCAGACCAAATATTTTTTGTGTTTTTACTATTTATAATGTTTAATCACGGTTTCATTTGGAACCTTTTTTGTTGTTTATGGCTTGAAATGAGTCCACTGTACCTTTAGGTTGTTGTTTCTCTGATAAAATGAAAATAAAAACTTATCTAAAAATAAACGTTTAATGTTTTGCTAAATAAAAAAAGAAAAAAGAGAAAAAACTATTAAAAGGGAAAATAATAAAAAAGTTGGGAAATTTCTTATAAACATGCTCTCTCTCTCTCTCTCTCTCTCTCTCACACACACACACACACACATACACACACACACTTGTTCTGATTAAACCAGACAAAACAGAGTTGATGGATCAGTTTTCCGCTTTGAAAGCCAAACAGCAAAAAGGAAAGTTAAACAAGTTTATCACCGCTGAACAATGTCTGACAGGGTGTGTGTGCCGTGTGTGTGTGTGTGCACATACATGTGTGTGTGTGTGTGTGTGAGAGAGAGAGAGAGAGAGAGAGAGAGAGAAACATGGCAGGACAAGACTAAGCATGTTCACTTCCAGACTGAAAAAGGCCGATGCGTCATCTAATCGCTATGAGTCTGTTTCTGTTTGAAATGTCTGCATGCACATGCGTTTGTGTGTTCACTGTGCACGTGAAACATGCACTTTTACAATAAAAGTCTGTGCTTGTTTTATAAAAATGCCATTTTCCAGCTTTAATATATTTCAGAAACAAATTTAATGAAGAAAAGATGAAAATGCTCCTTTAATCCAACAGAGGAAACAGACAGTTGGCCAATCAGAGAGCTGCATTTAAAGGTGTCGCTGACCTTTGACCTCACTGCTGCCAGCATGACATCACTGAACTCATTTATCTGAGTGCTGCAACACACACACACACACACACACACACACACACACACTGGTTATCTACCATCTCTGTGAGAATCAATCTCTGCTGCAGAAACACTCCATCCAGAAAGGACGATGAGGAGGAGGATGGGACTGAATGCTCACCAAATACTGTGTGTGTGTGTGTGTGTGTGTGTGTAGGTGTGCATGTATGTGTGTGTGCATCACATCAGGGAGTGTTTAGTTACAGTCTTGTGTGATTTTTCTTGAATTTTTGCTGAAGTTTTTACATCCAAATAGAAAATCAGCTACTTTCAGAGTCCTGCAGAAATCTGGTGATACAGCAGCTTTTAGTACTCTGTAGTACTCTGCAGTACACTGTAGTACTCTGCAGTACTCTGTAGTACTCTGTAGTACTCTGCAGTACTCTGTAATAACAGAGCAGGGGTTCACCTATAAATCTGAACTTTCATTGGACCTTGGTAGCGACTCAGATCAGATGAACAATCAGCTGTTTATGATTAAAACAAACGTTTATCTGCAGCTGCTGATGAATCAACACAAACTTGGATGAAGGTTAATCATCTTCATCAGAGCTGAACGAGATAATAACCAGTCATAACATTAAAACCAGCTTCCAGGTACAGTTTAAAATCCTCCTCTAGCGATATCGAGTTACCAGTTACAGTAGATTATGACAAGAAGACAATAAAGAGAAATATGAGCTTTTCATGTGCAACGATCTTCAGACAAACATGAAGGGAAGCTCTCTGTTTTAGTCCAAAACGTCCTCAGAGTGAAGACGATTCCTTTGCTTCTTAAGAATATTCCGAATATTCTCAATCTGACAAAGAAAATCAGAAATTCTGACATTTTTATTCCCTTTGATCGGTCTTTAACCAACACGAACATGTGAGCTTGGGTTTTCTTTCATGATGTGACGGATGTGATTCTGAATCCGTCCTGATTCCAACTGGAATAAAGACAAACATTTCCCACAGCGAAGGCTGATCCTGCTTCCTTGTGAAGAAAAATGCTGGTTCATAGATTAGAACATGTGCAGATGTTTAGAAGAATAAATCCAAGTACACGATCTTAAGTTTTCCTTGTTGACTCACGCTGTATTTTTAATGACAGCAGCAGAGAAGATTTTCCTTATTAACCCCTTAAAATCCTTCATTTTTCCCCTAAAACAGGTTTTTATGGATGAACGACTTGTTATGGACCAACTGTTTTACCGGGTTACTTTTACTGGACCCTTGCTGATTTAACAGGAACTTTTTGTTGCAGTATCATCTCCCACAGTGTGGCTTCAAAGACCAGCGACTGGTCAGAAAAAAGTGTTTACTGAATCTAAAGTTATGATTGTAGCCTGTAATGGTTTAAATCAGTCACATTTCAAGAATCTAAGCTTTCCAGTGATGTACTTGGAAGGGAGACAGAGTAAACTACATATTTATTTGTCATGTCCTGCCCACTGAGCACCTGGTTCCACCTGGTTAACAAGCTGAAAATGCCCAGATAAAAAGACCCTCCAAACATCCAGATTTTATTTGAACAGAAGAAGCTGCCTCAAGCTGAGAGGACGGAGGAGCAGAAAGCAAACCCTCAGAGTTTGTCCTTTTTTATTCTGTCCTCTGGTTTCCTCCGTCAGACTGTGGAGAATGAACAGAGTGAAGCAGTAAACAAATGAAAAGTTAAAGCCGAGCAGGTCTGAACACGTCTGACTGAAGGGATCAAAACACAGCTGCAGGAAAACAGACGACTCACGTGGCTAACTCGCCGACCACCTCTGTCTTTGGGATTCATGGAGCTCAGCGGTCACACAACACCAGGAACGTCACAAAGTTCCCTACAAACGTTCCATGGATCATTTATACGTTTGTCCTCAGTCTGACGGACAGGAAGCAGAAATGAGACGATTGAAGCTGAACTGCTTCAGATCTCGTTGCTTCTTTGGTTTCTAGCCAACGTTCCTGAAACTCAGCAGCTGAGATGGATCATCTAGTAATGAAACCAAAAACGTGATAAAGTGCCCATAATGTAATATGTTTTAATGCTACTGGCCTATGGACCAAGACAACACCTAAAACATGACAAGCTATTTTTGTGAGTAGCAGCATATACATGGAGAGAGAACGTGACGTCATTGCGGCTTTTTCTGCCATTTTTGGGGAACCTGCTGTTTCTATCGATATTTTCAGGTTTCTTACAAGTAAATTAAAAAGAATTGAGAGTAGTTCTGATCCAGAAACACTAACTGTTAATAACTTTGAATGAAGTACTGGTTTAATCTGGTGTTTGGTGGAGGTTGCTACACCCGTCATGATTTTAAAAACTGCTCATCATTAAATGTTAACGCAGCCATTTTACACACAGATGGATTGAAACCTGCAAGTCTACAAGCTGTCGGCTGCAACGTCACCGTCACACTGATCATTATATGTTAAATATTTATTGTTCTCTTATTATGATTCTGAAATCAAATATTATCTGTTTACCTGTGTGGATTCATTTATAATAAATTAATATATTCTGGTCGTTATAAAAGGAAAAGACATGTCTAAATATACCGGATTACATCTTGTTTAAGCAAAATTATGAAAGCAGTCAGAAAATATGATGCATTTATTTATTTATTCCAATAACAATAAAAAAGCTTTTCTGGATCTGATGGCAGATCTACCCTGAAACGTCTGAGAAGAGTAAACACTTGGTCTCGTGTTAGAGAACAACAAGCATCACAACCAGGTGGAGGAAAGTGGTGTTTTCATCCAGATCGTTATTACTGCATTTAAAATCACGTACTTATTGCATCTGTAGCCAGTAACTCCCATCTTCCCGATCATAGCTGACACGTAAATGCAGCCATCTTTACTTCTGCTCACATAAAGCCCAAACTGTCCTTCATGTCCAGCCCACGTTCAGCCAGAAGCTCATCACCTGGAAAAGCTTCTGCAGGAGTTCACCGTTCTCTGGGATGCGTTTATGCAGCATCTCCACTGCTCTGCACCAAGACGTCATAAATCCATGATGAACATTTAATCATGGTTCACACACGATTTTTTATCTATTTATTTTTTTGCATTTGTTAGAAAACAGCATGTTGTGCGATAAAAACTTAGACATTGAAAAGCTGTAAATGTGCATCAGAAGTTTCAAGAAAGTTGAATTAAGTTCTCCTGTAAAACTTTTAGAGCATTTTAGGTTCATTCTGAAGTCACACATAAAGCTAAATATAACTTTTTGTGAGTGTGTGTATCTATATATTTATAAAAGAGGCACATTTATACCCACAAAGTTTACAATGTGGCCCTAAAGAAAGATTTCACATGCTTCTTTGTGGAAGCTCTGCAGACCAATCGGCTGATCAGCTCCTCCACTTGTACCTGCATCATCTCTGCTGAATGAAATAAACGTCTAACTCATGTGAAACTATCTAAAAACCAGTCAGGATCACAATATCTTTTGATCAGACAAACGTTTCCTCCCTGTCGCTTATCTACGATGGTGAGAAAAAAAAGTAGAAACTGAAACTGTTGAAGAAGAAAAGAGGAAGAGATGAAGTTACAGATACGACCGAGTCTGTTCCTCTTCAGAGTTCAGTCACACAACACATTTTTAGCCTGTAAGACGGTCCATAAACCCACCATTTAAAAAAGTCGCCTTAAAAGAGTTTCCATGGAGACGTCTCCGTTATGCCAGATATCTATTTGTAGGACTTACTTCAGCTGATGTGATCAATAGATGATATCAGCTGATCAGATTTGATTCGTCCTGCAGGAGTCTGATGGTTGATTCTCAGTTTAAAGTCAAATTTCCTTCAAAATTAATTCAGCCACCTGCCTCCACCTCCCTGGGGTAGGCTGTGTTTAAAATCAGGCACACCCCCCCATACAGACGCTGAGCCTCACAGCAGAACTTGATTCCAGCGGCACCACCCATCTCACCAAACAGTGTCACAAATGAAGCGCTCCCTGCACTGAAGCTGCATCTGTCATCCATTCCACAACAGCTGTGCACCCCCCCCAGCCCCTCACCCATTCCTGGTGTGAGGGGAGAATCATTCCTGATAGATTCTGTCACAGAATCACAAACCACCACCTCCCACAGGCTGCAAAGACTCCCAAACCAAGTGCTCCCATAGCTCACAGGAGCACTGTGGAGCGTAAACAACCTGATGTCATCACAATATCTCGAGCTCATCAGAAACAGCTTAACACCTCCACCCCTCCCAGAACTATAAACCAAGCGCTCCCTAAATCCTGAAGCAAACTACATCCACATCAGGGGTCCCAGAGGCTGAGGTGAATAAAACCAACCAACCGTCGCCTTCTTTATAGGTCTGCCATGGATCATATGTGATGAACACCTTACTACTCGCACACAGCTCTGTCTTACACCAGAACCTGTCCATCCAACCTAAACAACCCTGTCTCCAGTCTTCCGGCACATCATAGATCACAAACCAAGCGCTCCTTTAACCTCAGCCTTAACTA
The DNA here is from genome assembly GCA_037177355.1 of Melanotaenia trifasciata. Taxonomy (NCBI): domain Eukaryota; kingdom Metazoa; phylum Chordata; class Actinopteri; order Atheriniformes; family Melanotaeniidae; genus Melanotaenia; species Melanotaenia trifasciata. Next base: position 4,711,108 of record JBAFTB010000008.1, on the reverse strand, counting down.
ACTAAACTTCCTATATCAGAATTTCTTTTAACCAAAAACAAGCGTTCCAGTTTCTGCAAACCCCTCACCTGGCACAAGCCTCAACACAAAACAAGTGCTCACCCCACCCCTCCAGGGTCCAGGACCCCGTGACTCCTCCATCTGAGAAGTTCAGGACATCCACGCTCATTATTTTCCCTGAAGACACTGGACAGATTCAGTCCTGACATTTCTGAGCTGTTCTGGCTCAGACGCAACCTAACAGGCCCAAACCATCACTCCCCCACCACCGTGTTTCACTTCTCATTTAAACCACCCACAAAATGTTTTTCCACTTTATCTACGTTCTTTAACAAAGACAACGGTACTTTAACACCTGACTGATGAATCACAGTCTCCTGCTGCGCTAATGTTGGACATTTCAGATAAACGTAGCATAATATGATGGGCCCTATGTCACATCCATGAAGGTCAGAGAAGCTGCAACTAATCACACAACTCCTTCTTCATCTCCATCCTGCAGCACTTCAAACACTAAACATCGTGTTTTATTCTTAAGAACAGGATCTGGCTGTGGAGAGATCAAGCCAACCGAAAAGTTTTCAAACTTATTTTCTCAAAAAATTAACTATTCTAAACTTAAGTTAACTGCACCTATCTGAACCGTTCTGGATCGATCTGGACTGATGACTGACTCAGATTAGTAAACCTCTGTCCATCTTTACATCTGAGAGACTCTGCCTCTCTAAAATGCTCCCACTCATGTTACTGACCTGTTGCTAATTAACCCAATTACTTGTCAAAGCTCCAGTTGTTTTTTTATTTGTCCCAGTTCCTTTTCCAGCCTTTTGTTGCTTCTGCTCCAACTTTTTACAGATGTGTTGCTGCCAGCTGATTCAAAATGTGCTCATTTTTTCCACCGAATGGTAAAATGCATCAGTTTCAACATGTGATGTGCTGTTTATGTTCTATTGGAAATTAATTATGGGTTGATGAGATGTGGAAATCATTGCATTCTCTTTTTACTTACGTTTTACACAGTTTCTCAACTTCTTTGAAATTGTTAATTGTATTAAAAACCCCATTAGAAGGCATGTCTTAACTCTCAAAACAAGCACACCCTAATCCAATTTAATTATTACTATAACTGTTTATTAATTAATTAAAACCTGAAACTTGACCTGCCTCCTCTTCTGTTAGACTGCAAAGCATCGCAAATCAAGCGCACCCTACATTACCTCACTACTAGAGCTTGTTTCTCTAGGCACGAGCCCCCTGTATTTTCCTGCAACAAAAATCAGCCTTCCTCCTCTTCCTCTTCATCGTCACCACCAGCTGAACCCTGTCCTGTTCAAGACCACAAACGAAGCGCTCCCCTCCTCCACCCTCAGCAACACCACCTTTCTTCCCTGTCCTGTGGACCCTCCCCTCCACGCAGCCGGAGCATGGTGCATCACAAACCAAACGCCCCATTTACCTTCAGCCCCTCTTAAAGCCTGCAGGCTCACATCAACATCTGCAACATCCAAAACACAACAAAAGCAGCAGCTCTTTCTAACGAGCCCCCCACCACACAAATATAACACCTCAACCCCACACACACAGACACACACATTCACACACACCACCAGACTCACAGCGGGACACACCGGGACCAGGTCTTACCTCTGGAGCTGCTGAAGGCGGTGTACCAGGACAGGGAGACCAGCCCGCACAGCCCGAACAACAAGACCGTCAGGAATGAGACATTTCGGAGCCTCATCTCCGGAGCCCCGGGAGCATGTCCGCACCGAGAGTGGGGAGGAGGGGGCGGAGGAGGGGAGGTGGATGGACGGATGGACGGACGGAAGGATGGAGGAGGCAGGTAGAGAGACAGGTAGACGGAGAGAAGTGGAGACGCGCTGAGAAACGAAGCGGCGGGCGGAGCTGTGAGCGCGAGAGTGGCAGCAGCCAGACTGAAGAGGGAGCGCGCGAGATGCGAAATCAGCCGGGAGGGCGGAGACAAACAGGTAGAGAGACATTGGAGAGCAGGAGGAGAGAGAGAGCACGAGAGAGAGGGGTGGAGGATCCAGATTTGTTTAAGTAAACACAATCAATTTAATTATTCCGCAGCACAACGACCAGGAATCACCTCGTTCTGATTAATGCAGAAATCCAAGATCAGGATCAGACTGCAGTCATCACTGGCAGGGCCGGCCTGAACCTCTATGGGGCCCCAAGCAGAGTTTGATTTGAAGGGCCCCTAGAACACCTCAGCATCACAGATACTTCATTTTACTAGTATTTGAATATTTCATTCACTATAAATGTATAATAATATAAACATCAATATTAATAACTATAACACTATTAGCAACAATAATAATAATAATAATCTATTTTTCCATGCTAGGGTTTGCGGGAATGTGCATGAGCCACAGGCATTTGGTTTAAGTTGAAATAAGTTAAGAATGGGTCCCAGAAAGGAATATAACTAGATTACAAACTTAGTGCTCCCACAACAAACTAACCAACAACCAAACCTACAAATTTGCTGCTGAATGCCATCATTTAATAACATTTATTTTCTATTAATTATTCACCCAGTGTTGTCCTGTAAATACTAACTATAAAGGACAAATAATAATGAATTTTATTTATTTTTTACCACCTTAAAATAAAATGAAAACAGAATAAATTGTACTCCATGTGAATTTAGTCACAATTCCACAAACTTAGATTCATATGAGCAACGAAAAGAATCCAAACGCTGAAATAAAGCAGATGCCATAAAATATAATACAAATATTTTAATCACAGCTTAATTCACATTATTAATTATAATTTTACATCATTCAGAAATCATGATCAGTGGTTTAATCCAGTTTCTGTGGCTGGGATCAGCTGCAGGCTGCTGGTCTGAGTTGGTCTGCAGCGCCACCTGCTGGTCAGGATCAGGTTTACCAGGAACTGAGGATCAACATGTGGCTCTCGACCCACACAGCTCAACATCCATCATCCATCCCAAGAGACAGGAGACAGTAACATTTAATATCAAGACCAGCATCAAAAATAAATCCTTTTTTTAATCTATATGTTTAAAGGTAATCCCAGTATTTAAAAGTGTAGTAACAAAAACAAAAAGACATCAATGAGGGGAGAATAAAAAGAAATGAGCTTAATTGATAAGTCCTTACTTCTTTGATTTTTAACATATATTATTATTACTGCTGATATTATTATTATTATTATTAGTAGTAGTAGTAGTCGTAGTAGTAGTAGTAGTAGTAGTAGTAGTAGTAGTAGTAGTAGTAAAAATAAATTTACAATGTTAAAGTTTTTTATATGCACTTTGGTGCATTGCAGCGAAATAACAGGAGTTTTTATTTTTTTATTTTTTTAATTTTTTTTCACATTGCAGATTTATACAACAGCACTGCCTCATTAAATACAACACCAAGATTCTCTTGGTCAGTTCTTGTTTACAAATTATTTACAATAAATCAGGCCATCGAACATATTTCTGAGGGAAAAAACTAAACATAAGAGAAGAACAGAATACAAAACAACCAAAGCAAATAAAAAAACGTAAAATATACAGAGACATTCAACAATCAATTCTAAATAAGGGACATCTTGGTTTTATATACATTTCCCAGCTCTCCCAAACTCCTTTGATTTTTGCCTCGAAGGGAACAAAAATTTCAAATATTATTCTAGATCATCTTCTACAGTCGGGGTTTTAGTCATTTCTATGTAATTGTTTTCTTTACTGCGATGCTCAGTGTCCCAAACAAATATTCATCTTTATTATTTGCAGAAGCTGAGAGTATAGAAACCCTAAAAGCAGTGAAACATAATCGTTAAATATATCAGATAGTTCTGCATAAACTATTGCTTAAAGAAATGCTGCTTTTGGACTGGTCCAAAAAAAATTTACCAAAACTGGACTCCAGCTACACCACCCGAGTCCAGCAATAGCCCCCCTCTCACACACACATACACACACAGTACTCGCACACACATGCACTAACCCTCCATCTCCACACACATTAAAGATTCACACCTTCTCAGACACACACCCACACACACAGACCTCCATCCGCCACCAGGATGAACTTTATCCAGCCTGTAAATATTACTGTCTGCTGGGAATTCTCTCATTTTCTGTAAGTAAAGAGGCGTTCTTATATCTTTTATGCATTTTATTTCTTTAATTTTTACTTATTTATGCGTTTAAGCCGAGAAACTCTGTTTCGTTATGCTGCATAATGACAATAAAGATCTTGAATCTTGAGTTGAATCTTAAATCTAAATGAAAATGCTTTGCTTTCTGTGAGCCACAGTTTCTCCAGGAACTAGAAA
>JBAFTB010000008.1:4683372-4693900 GCA_037177355.1 Melanotaenia trifasciata | reverse complement strand
AATCTACAATGTTCATAGTCATGAAAATAAAGAAAACTCTTTGAATGAGAAGGTGTGTCCAAACTTTTGGTCTGTACATATATATATGTGTTTGTGTGTGTGTACTAAAATACATAAAATGATACTAAAAATAGAATACAGTGCAAGTTAAAATACTTTAAAAAGCAGAATTAAGATGGAAATGTATATTAATTAAAATAAAATCCAGGTTTAAAATGTGAGTTTTTAGTTTGGGTTTGACCTGAAATGCTCATTTCTAAACGTTTCTTTACAGAAAAGATTGTTTGGACTGTTGTCATGACGGCATCATCGTCATGTTTCCTTTGTGTTTTTGGTTTTTGAGCAAACACTCAGTGTTGACTTTTGTTAACCTGTGTGTTTTTTCGTGTGTGTGCTGCCCCCTGCAGGTGCCGGTGGCGCACTGCTTCGGTCCGGCCGGTCAGAAGAAACGATTCTGCAGCGTCTGCAGGAAGCAGACGGAAGGAAGCACGGCTCTGCGCTGCGAAGGTGTGACCTTCATCATCTTCATCATTACCGCCATTCACTGCACTTTAACCACTTGATGTCTATGGTCGCAAATTTGCAACAAGCTGCTTTTAGTTCTTTACATTTTATGTTTATTTAATCTTATTTTTTTATTTATTTACTGTATTTTGTTTATTTATATATTTTTAAAGGTATTTACTGGTATTAATTTACTTAATATTTAATTGGATTTTATTTTATTCCATCCTTTTTCTTATTGTTGTTCTTTCTCTCATTTTTTAGCGTATTTATGTTATTTTTCTATAACTGTGAATACATTTTAGTCGGGGGGGTATCAGGGATGCTGACGGGATGGAGGAGCCAGACCTGCTGAAATTAACCAACTCTGACACAAGAACAAAGATTTTCCTTCATCTTCTTTCCTTGAAATGAAGTGAACTTTTTCCACGTAACGTCAGAGGAACTGAGGATGATTTGTTCTCTGAGTCTGGTGGTTTGAGTCGGTTGTTTGAGGAGTAAGAAGCTCCACTGCTGTCATCATCAAACCTTTACTGTAGATGAAGACAGAAGGAGTTTCATCTATGGTTAAAGTCAGAGTTCAGCAGATCTCGTCCGGACTGGTGGACGTCCTTAGATGCAGAAACTGTAAAAGAAACAGAAACACAAAAACATCCTTGAAAAGAGCCAGAAATCAGTTAAAAAGCTCCTGCTTGTTTTCTATCTTCACTTCAACCTGTTAAATTTACTTTAAAATCACATTTTCAGCTCTAATCTCTGAGTAACTGGATAAGCTTACAGAACTGATCAGACAGGAAGGAAATCAGATGTCAGATTTTATTCACTCAGAGAAACGGATAAAGTGACACTTGTTGTTAATAAATGCATTAAAAAAACAGCTGCAGGAAAACAGAGACAGGAAACACGTGACAGGCTTTACCTGAGCTGTAGTTACAGCTCTGTGTTCTGATGTGGTCGGCTCATGTTGCATGTCATCACCACCGCGGGTGTGTGTGTGTGTGTTTCAGTGTGCGAGCTTCACGTCCACGCCGACTGCGCTGCCTTCAGCTGTGCCGACTGTCGCAGCTGTCACCTGGACGGGACTCTGCAGCAGGTGAGTTAAACCTCAAGCTGTTGAAGGAAGTTCGTCTGGTTCTGACAGGGTGAAACTGTTTTCAGGTTCAGATCAGAGGGTTCTGTCATGTTCTGAAAATATAGGGCTGCACGGTGGTGTGGTGGTTAGCACCGCGGCCTCACAGCCAGGTCACTGGTGGCTGGTTTGAGCCTTGGCTGGGGGAGGTTTGAACAGGGGCCTTTCTGTGTGGAGTTTGCATGGTCTACCCGTGTATGCGTGGGTTCTCCCCGGGTACTCCGGCTTCCTCCCACCATCCAAAGACATGCATGTTGGGTTAATTGGTCACTCTAATTCTGCCTAGGAGTGAGTGTGAATGGTTGGTTTTCTCTCTGTGTTGGCCCTGCGATGGACTGGTGACCTGTCCAGGTGTACCTCGCCTGTTAATTGCTGGGATAGGCTCCAGCTTCCCCGTGACCCTTAATTGGACTAAGTGGTAAAGAAAATAGATGACTTTAAAATTAAATGAAAAATTTTGAAGTAGCACTATCTTTAAAAACATGCATTTCTGACTTTCCTTCACGGCACAGTGACATTTATTATTTACATATCTAAAGCAGCAGCATCTCGAGGCTGAGAAACCACACTTCATAACTTTTCTTCCAGAATGCTGCACGACGCTACAGCTGAGTTTCACTTTACGCACCAATTCACATGCTAGCAACTGGATATCAACACATCGGTCATTTTAAATGAACACCCAGAAACGCAAGTGGACACTATTGAAAGAAGAGAAAGAAAGAGAGAAAGCCACAGAGCAAGAGATAAGACAGGAGTCAACGTCAGACTGTTGCTGGGTGGAGAGATCTCAGAGTACAGGCAGGATGCAAGATGGATGCTGGATTAGCTGTCGTTAGGGGACGACTCGCTGAGACAAACTGCCAGGGTTTGGGTTATGTTGAAGCAATACTACCAGTGTAAAGATGCGCAGCAGCATTTTGTACCATCTGGAAATGAGCCAAGGACCCCTAAATACACCCCCAAATACAATACATCACAGTAATCCAGCCGAGTGCAGATGTAGGTGTGGATTACTGAGTCAAAGTGCCATCTCAGATTAATCGGCTTCACGTTGGCATTAAGTGGAAAAGTCGCGACGTGACTGTCAGAGTTCATTTTAACCCCAAGGTTTTTGATAACTGTTTTGTTGTACTAAGCCGAAGAGCCCAGATTTACAATAAAAACTTTTTTTAATTTAAAATTTAAAGTTAAGAACCACCTGGGTCTAAAAATACCACGTTTACTAAGATAGATTCAAGTGGGAGAAGATAGAGGGAGGAAAAAAGGACGTGGGTTTTGTACTGAACCTTGTGGGACCCCGTTTAAGAAAGAACTGAAAAGCTGACTCAAAGTTTAATCTGCCAGGCAAGACCTGAACCACTGTAGAGCTTTGCCTCTGATACCCATCGAGTGTTGGAGGGGACAGCAGGTCTACAGATGAAGATGAGGAGTTATTCTCTGTGTCTTCATAAGACCAAAGTTCAGATTCCTCTTCCTTCCTCTTCTCTGTCAATCTCTACTTTTTGGATTCAAACAAAAGGATTTCCACAGGGTTCTGTAAGCGGACCTCTGTTTTTAAGAGTAAAAACCAAAATCAAAACAACTTCTGACCGTATGAAAAGAAAGTGTTTTTGTTTGTTTTTACTTTTTAAAAAACATACATTTAATTTCTGACAGTTTGAAGTCAACATACCTCATGTTGTCTCATCAGCTTCATCGTATTTGTTAATGTCTCCATTTTCCATCTCAAACCTGCAACATTCCACAGAAAGGTGGTTCAGTGAATCTTTTCCTCTTGATAGTGTTCCCTTTCCTTCTCCCAGCTACGTTTTCCATATCCCCTCATGATATTTGGTTGTAGAACCAGAGCTGAAAGACTTGTAATTCCTCTGATACAGAAAAGATTGACGGAATTGAGGAAGTTTGCAATAAAAGTGGAATTGTTTGTAAAATGCAGAATATTATATGTGGCAGAATTTTCCGTTTTCTCCACTAAAGTGAGAGTTTTTCACGAAGTCTGAGCCAGACGAAGAAGAAAAGCAGAAACAAAGAGACAAAGCTCTGAAACTTTCTGTCTGTAGCTCGCAGAACTCACGTCTTTCCCAGTAAGTCAGCGATGGTGGAGACCAACAGAAACACAAAAGTTGTCCAAGAAATGCTTGTATCTAGAAAAGAATGGGAAAACCCCCTATGTTTATGATGAAGCGTGACGAGACACGTCAGAAAACAAAAGCAGCTTCTATCAGACTCACTTGTTTGAGGCACAGCTGGAGGCTGAAGAAGATCCGTGGGGAAAAATATCAGTCCATGTCCACAAAACTACTCGTATCCAAATAATCTTTATTTTTATATCACTTTAAAAACAGTGGCTACCACTGACCAAAGTGCAGAAAATAGGAACACAGATAATGCTTTAGTAATAAGTCAAATGAATCAGATATCTAAAAAGTAGAAATGATGTTATGTTATCTTATCTCTTGTTCTGTCTCTGGCTCTCCTTTCTTTTCTTCCTTTGCCGAATCAGCCACAGTGTTTTCAAAACGGCCGGTTTGTTTAAATCTGCTTGCTGGAGTGTAACTAGTGCGCAAAGCGAAACTCAGCTGAAACATCCCGGATGAAAAAGTTGCATAGTTCGGTTTCTCAGCCGTGGGAGGCTGAGTTTTAAGGTCGAAAAGTTATGGAGTGGGTCTTTAAGAACAGATTTACAAACAGCCAATCAATGGTGTAGTAGAGGAGGAGAGCCTGGATGAGCCTGGTGCATTTGGAAACAAGGATGTTTATGGTTCTAATCTCATCTGGTTGAGCAGACGACTCGTATAGGCTGACCACAGCTCCTCCATGCCGCTGGCACAAGTTCGAATCCCAGTCTGGAGAACTTTTTCAAGTCAAGTCTTCTGTTCCTGAGCCCCTTTCCTCTCTAGAGCTAGAAGGCGTCTGGAGCTGAAATAGAAATATTTTGTAATATTTTTCTATTGAACTGTAGAAATTATACATCCACCACATGATTAGACACATGCCTCGTGAAAACATGAGTTTAGAGTCAAACACAGTTTTTTGGAAAAAATAAGACAGATTTCGTAGGAACCTACTTGAAGAATATCTCCTTCCCGGAGTTGATTCATTCTTTGTTCAGGAGACTGTTGTGTTTGTGCTTTCAGGTTAATGACGCATGTGAGTGTTATTGATTGGTTCTGTCTGACTGATCAGCTGATCAAAGACTCCCTGTGAGCTCTGAATAAAGACGTCTGTCCGTTTGCTGCATATGGCTCAGATGCTGCTGATTGATCGGTCACAGTCATCGATTAAAATCAATGGCCTGCAGCTGGGAGCTCCAGCAGAGCTGATGATGGCAGTCGGGGAGAAAACCAGTTCAGCAGCAGCATGAGTGACAGGAAACCAGCAGCTGAAAGCTCCCAGACTGGGTTAGACTGTCACTCAGAACCAATAGGAAGCAGCACAGTTCAGTCGATGCCTGATCCATCGGGTTCACACTGACTGATATGATATGAGAAAATAAATCCTAAGACTCAAACCAAAATGCTTTTCATTATATTTATTTTCTCCATTAAATGAACCAGGATCTAATGAACAGAGCCGTCTTCCTGCAGGGCACGTTCCACCATCACTGGAGGGAGGGGAACCTGCCGTCGGCGGCAAGGTGTGATGTTTGTCGGCGTTCGTGCGGGTCGTCTGACGTCCTGGCGGGGATGAGGTGCGAGTGGTGCGGCATCACGGTGAGTATCAGCTGACGATGGACCATCAGCAGTGTTCTAAAGGAAAAGCAGCTTCTGACTGTTTTTTCCTCCAGTTAGAGTTTCTCGTTCACAGAATTTCTGCTTCTTATAGCATCTAGTAGGTACAAACACATTATTTTATGGGAAATTTAACATTAGAATAAGAAAGAATAAAAAAGACATCCCACTTTTTAAAGCTAACATTTGGCCTATAATTCATGAAAAAGAATTAATTATGAATTATTCAACATTCTTTGGAAAGTTTAAATTAATTGTTTCTTCTTGCTCAGTCCAGTTGTGACAAATGCTGTAATTAGCAATTTATTAACAGTCCTGATCCTAAAATCTTCATCTCTGACTTTTTTATAATCGTCTAAAGTGGTTTTGATCTTTGGTCATTTTCAGCTTTCCCCCAAATTTTCAGCTCAGTTTTTGTACCTAAACATTTTCAGAGGAAATTAACTCTGACATTTGAATCATTCAGGCAGAAAAAAGAGACTCCTAAGTCCAGAGGTGAAACGGTTGCATCAACACATAACAGACAACTTAGCGAAGAGCCAGTTTTAAACTGGATATTTAATATTAGCAGCCTGTCACAAAGATACAAGTTGTTTCAATTTCTTTAGTTTCATCTCTGAAAAAAACAGCACAGACAACATTTTAGCAGCAATAAGGTGATTCCCAAAGAGCTGCTAGCTGAAAACCTGACAAAGCTCAGCATGGTGTGCAGTTGTATCAAGAAAAAAATTTGAGGAAACTGGACCAAAAATTTGTAACAAAATTGTTTCCATGGTCCACAAAAACAGTAAAAATAAAAAAAAGGAACAATAAACATATAAAAAAAGGATGAAAAATCAAGCCACATCGTAGCCATCGTATCACGTTACTTATCCAAATACGCCAAACACAAACCCGCGAGTCATACACACACAGACACAAGGATCCACCATAGGCTGTATATAAAAGATGGACGGAGCCTCCGTGACGACACCCGTAGGTTTCTGAAGAGCAAAAGTGAAGCTCTTTGGGTGTTCCCACCGTCGCCATCTTGGTACCGTCACGCGTGTCATTAGTCCCGGAAAATCCGAAAAATGGCCAAAGGTGTTGGTGGATGATTGACAGCCATCAAACTCCGAGCTGCCTGTAGCTAAGAGCTAACCGAGCTAACCCCCTAGCAACAGTAGCTATCCAGCTAACGGAGATAGGCAGGCTAAAGCTAAGGTACGCTGTTAGCCGGCTAAAACCCGCGTTTGTGCTGCAATCTCCCTTCTTTCCGTGGATATTGGATACCTGTCAAGAAAAAGGACACGCCCCTAATTATACCGAATTTCAAGATTAAATAACATCCAAATGGATGCTTGGGATCCACACAATGGAGTTCACTGAAACCGCTATCACTACACTAATGATATTTAATAATAATATATAAAACAAGCATGTATCATTCTAGCCACTCTTCAGCTGTTGCTAGCTTTTATGCGCTATTAAGCTAGCTTAATGTAGCTCCTTTTCTTAAACTTTTAAACAAAAATTGAAATGGAAACCCTTTCATTTTCAAAATATTTGACTTTTCTTAGAAGTTCTTATTAAATGTGTTCAGTTAACTTGATATTAGTCGAGCAAAAAGCATTAATACAATAAACATGTGTTATGCTAGCAGCCATTCTTTAGATGCTAATTGTTTGTGTTCCAATGTCATTTCTCTGAATTCTAAAGCCCACATATGTGTGTTATATATTATCTTCCCACAATTGTTTATGCAGTAATGTCAGAATAACCAAACATCTTTAATCCATCAACTCACATGAGATGGCACTGCATGGAAATAATGAAATCCTCCTTAGACCTAAGTGTTTTCTTTCTAATGTGGGCTTTAGAATTCAGATAATGATGTTGGAACATGAACAATTAGCAAATGCTGAATGGCTGCTAGCATAACACGTGCTCATTGTACTCATGCTTTTTGTTTTACCAATATCAAGTTAAAAGAAACCCATTTAGTTAGAACATCTAAGAAAAGCCAAATATTTTTTTAAAATGGAAGGGTTTTCATTTAAATTTATCTTTAAAAGTTCCGTGACAAAGAGCTACATTAAGCTAGCTAATATAGCATAACACCTAGCAACAGCTTAACAGCTGCTGGCATGATATATGCATGTGTTATATATTATCTTCCCACAATTGTTTATGCAGTAATGTCAGAATAACCAAACATCTTTAATCCATCAACTCACATGAGATGGCACTGCATGGAAATAATGAAATCCTCCTTAGACCTAAGTGTATTCTTTCAAATGTGGGCTTTAGAATGCAGATAATTATGTTGGAACATGAACATTTAGCAAATGCTGAATGGCTGCTACCATAACACGTGCTTATTGTTTTCATACTTTTTGTTTTAGCTAGCTAATATAGCATAACACCTAGCAACAGCTTAACAGCTGCTGGCATGATATACGAAGACACTTGGGTTTAAGGAGGATTTCTTTGTTTCCATGTTGTGCCATTTCACATGAGTTAATGAACTAAAGTTTTATGGTTATTCTGACATTACTACAATAACAAATGTTGGAGGATAATATATAAAACAAGCATATATCATGCAAGCCACTCTTAAGCTGTTGCTAGCTTTTATGCTCTATTAAGCTAGCTTAATGTAGCTCCTTTTCTTAAACTTTTAAACAAAAATTGAAATGGAAACCCTTTCATTTTCAAAATATTTGACTTTTCTTAGAAGTTCTTATTAAATGTGTTCAGTTAACTTGATATTAGTCGAGCAAAAAGCATTAATACAATAAACATGTGTTATGCTAGCAGCCATTCATTAGTTGCTTATTGTTCGTGCTCCAATGTCCTTTCTCTTAATTCTAAACCCCACATTTGGAAGAAAACACTTCGGTTAAAGAAGGATTTCATTGTTTCCATGTTGTGCCATTTCATGTGAGTTAATGGATTAAAGTTTTATGGTTATTCTGACATTACTACAATAACACGTGTTGGAAGATAATATATAAAACAAACATATATCATGCTAGCCACTCTTAAGCTGTCGCTAACTTTTATGCTCTATTAAGCTAGCTTAATGTAGCTCCTTTTCTTAAACTTTTAAACGTAATTTGAAATGGAAACGCTTTCATTTTCAACATATTTGGCTTTTCTTAGAAGTTCTTATTAAATTTGTTCAGTTAACTTGATATCAAGCAACAAGCATTAATACAATAAACATGCGTTATGCTACCAGCCATTCATTAGTTGCTAATTGTTTGTGTTCCAAGATGCTCTCTCTGAATTCTAAAGCTTACATTTGACAGAAAACACTCAAGTTTAAGAGGGATTTTTCTCCCATCTAGTACCATTTCATTGAGGTTATGGAATAAAGCTGTTTGGTTTTTCTGACGTTACTATATAAACAATTTTGGAAAGGTAATACATTAAACAAGTATATATCATGCTAGCAATTGTTAAGCTGTTGCTAGCTTTTATTATCTATTAAGCTAGCTTAATGTAGCTATTTTTCTTAAACGCTTAAAGATAAATTGACATGGAAACCCTTACATTTTTAAAATATTTGGCTTTTCTTAGAAGTTCTTATTAAATGTGTTCAGTTAACTTGATATTAGTAAAACTAAAAGCATGAATATAATATGCATGTGTTATGCTAGCAGCTATTCAGCAGTTGCTAAATGTTTGTGTTCCAATGTCCTTTGCCCTAATTCTAAACCCCACATGTGAAAGAAAACACTTGGGTTTAAGGAGGATTTCATTGATTCCATGTTTTGCCATTTCATGTAAGTTAATGGATTAAAGAGGTTTGTTTATTGTGACATTACTACAGTTTGGCTTTAAATGGTTCCTATTGTGACTTGACACAACAGATAAAAACGTTATAATGTTAAACGTATCACGTTATAATATGATAGTTTATTGTAACAACATATCGTGTTAAAACGTAATAGTTTTTTTAAAAAACGTGAAACGTATAACGTGATAAATTTTTTAACTTTAACGTTATCACATGATAATTTCATTGTCAAAACGTGACACATATCATGTTATAACGTGATTCATTTTGTGGTTAAAATGTGGACTATGAACCACATTTGTCGTTATACAGTGAAACTGTGCATGTTACGTCCAGAGATATGCCTAATTTACCAAATGGGATTAGGTTGTAGGTCGCTGGAGAGATTTGGTGAAACTTGGAGGACACTGGGATATTGTTAACTTACCCTTAAAGCGGACAGGACTACGTCTTTGTGTCGTCAATGTATTTCTCCCAGTCCTAGCAGTGCATATCGCCTTTAAAATTTTCATTTTTTTTTTCCCAGAAGACAGCCATATGCCTAATCCGTGGTACTTATTATTAACTAAAAGCAGCACACACACTCTATGACATCTCAGACACACACACGGACCGTCTCACTGCGTGCAGGCAGGTGATGCACCATGTTGCTCATAACTTTCTTGTGTACAATAATAAACCAGGTCTGCACCAGCCTGGTAACGACGCATTATTTGAGTCAGGTGTGCTGCAGTATGGACATATTGAAAACCTGCAGGACACTGGCTCAAGAGGTCCTGAGTTGGTGATGCCTGCTCTTTGGCAATTCAGACACACGCACACACCATCTCACTGTGCGCAGGCAGGTGACCTACCGTGTTGCTCATAACTGTCCCACATTTCTGTGTGTACAACAATAAACCAGAGTTTAAAAAATAAACCAACAATTAATTAGTGGAAAAAAGAACTGAAATGTTTCTCATTGGTGAGCATATTTCCCATAAAATGTATTTTGCTCCAATATAGGTCACAACAACATCTACATATAGTACAGACTATGTTCTTACAATAAACTTATCATGTAAGTTTCACGTTTTTACAATAAACTTATCACGTTATAACGTGATACGTTTAATGTTTTAACAATAAAACTATCACGTTATAACGTGATAAGCTTCTTTTTTTTAGTTTGGGTGACAGCTCCACACTTCCGTAGAAAAAGTGGTGAAACACTGGATAATATAAATTTTTCCATGTATGTGTGTAACTGCAGACTGTAAATCAGGATAATTTTTTTTTTTTTTTGTCAAACCTGGGGCTGGTTTTTAGTGTCTTTTTAGCATGATGTATATTTATTTATTTATTACACTATGGGGGAGGGGATTCTGAACCAATCTG
>JBAFTB010000008.1:4662728-4674522 GCA_037177355.1 Melanotaenia trifasciata | reverse complement strand
ACACAGAGCACGATCACGTGACTAAGCTCCCTCGGCAAGTAATATGGCCGCAGACTAACGGCTAACAGTTCCAAGTCCTGGCAACATAGTTTCCTCTTTCACTGAGACATGTCCTGGGCAACACCAACGTTTGTTCACATACAGATGAGCCCCCCACCTCTGCTCTTACCGCAGGCGTTCATGTCTCTGTCAGCTCTCACAACAGTGAAACCCGGTAGATCCACGTTAGCATCCGGAATCGCATCAGTGAGCCATGTCTCTGTGAAGATGTATAAGCTGCACGTGCGATAATTCTGTTGATTGTTCAGTGCCAACAGCTCGTCCATCTTGTAAGGTAGTGAGTTGACGTCCCCCATTAGTACAGAGGGGATCACTGGCTTAAAACGTCGTCGAGCAGCAGCAGCCTTTAGCTTAGATCCTGACTTGCAGCCTCTGTACCTCCTCCTCAGCTCTGTCGGTACGTTGTGCTGCATCCCGACGTTAGTCCTCCATGCAAAAAGTTAATGATGCATACAATGGAGACGTCAGAAAAAAATAAATAAAATAAATAAATAAATAAAATAAATATGGAAAACTAAATTGTCTGTTCATTTCTTTAAATCAAAGTAGTTTACACAGATTTGATCACGGACATGGTGACATTCCCTCAGATCATTATGCTGGAGATATGCTGAGTAGAGCTACTTCCTACAGGCTGTTCGCAGCATATTTTTCTGTATTAACTTGCCTAGATTAGCCCTTTTGGAACGGAAAACCCAAGATTACCATTTAGTCTAGGTTAGATAGCCAGCTAAACCAGTAAACCCACTTTTTGGAATATCCCCCAGCTCTGGAAATTCCTTTATTTCTAGTGATACAGAACAGATCTGTTCCAGCAAGTTCAGCCATAAGGCACTCTTGTTTGTTTTGTTTTGTTTTATTTAATTTAGTACATTGTTTGTTTTTTTGTTTTTTTTTAATTTTGTTTTATTTTGTTAGACTTTTATTGTCAATGTGCAGAAAACCAGACAACAAAAACTAAAGTGCCATGATTATGGTGCATAAAAAAACAAAACAGATTCATATATATATATATATATATATATATAAACATATAAAAATAGAGAATCATCTGCAGATAAAATTTTCTAATAAATTTAGGAAGTTTTATTCAGTTAATCCAATTAAAAGCAACAATAGTAGCTCAGAAGGGACAAATCACACGCTGACTCTAGAGTGGGACCACAGATGAGGGGTTTTCACTTGGTTGCAGTTCATAGTTTGTGTCACTAGGCGGCGATATGTCCACACTGGAGCTTTAAAGTCCCCGTTTATTTGATAAAATATGTGGAATAAAATAAAATACCATTAAATAATAAATTAGTTAATAACTATAAATAGAATAAGAAAATCAAATAAATGAAATAATTAGATAAAAGAAATAAAAAAATTTAAAAACAGGTGTCATACAGTTAAGACTCGTTATGTTTTCTGCTTTTATAAATGACGTGCTTACCAGATTCAAGAAAAAATGTGCTGTTATTTATGGATTATTCTTATAGATTATTTTTTGGATGGGTGGTGTATAACAACAAGCACTCATTTAAAGTTTATTTATTCATTTATTTGTTTTATTTTCATTAGCATTAGTTAATTATTGACTTTTAGTCTTGTTGATGGATTACAGGTTTTTTTTGTATTACAGAGCCTTAGTTTAGAGAACCCTGATCCCTGGAAATCATTACAAATGCAACATCTCATCTCTGTATTTTTTATGACTTGTCAGGTTGAGCATCAGCGACTGCACAGACATGCGCAGCAGTATATATTATGTATGATCTTCAGTGTTGCTTCTGTTCCGTTTTTGCTGATGTTCTCAGTTTGTCTCTGCAGAGTCGGAGAAAACTGCATTTTCCCACTGTTCACCGTGGTTATGAAGTAACCTAAATTTGTTTATTTGTACAGCTGCTCATCATAAATAATTTGATTTGATCCATTTTATTCCCACTTTGCAGCACATATTTGTTTCCTCAGCGTGAAACGGGACATTAGAGAGA
Organism: Melanotaenia trifasciata; assembly: GCA_037177355.1. Lineage (NCBI taxonomy): Eukaryota > Metazoa > Chordata > Actinopteri > Atheriniformes > Melanotaeniidae > Melanotaenia > Melanotaenia trifasciata. The sequence goes on along the minus strand of JBAFTB010000008.1, from coordinate 4,672,486 downwards.
AAACGGAAACACTGAGGTCGACTCTCAGCAGGAACAAACCTTTAACTCCTCTCCCTCCCTTTTCTCTCTCTGTTTGTCTCTGCAGGTCACCTGGTCACCATCAGCCAAATCTATGGCAGTCAAGGTGAGACTGTTGTCATGGTAACCAGCCTGCTAGGTAGTTTTAAAAGGGCAGATTGTCAGGAAATGTTTTGTCCCTCTTCTGTAATCCCCCATGTTTATCCTGCATCAGGAAGAAAAGGAATTAAGCATTTAGGACTATTTGTTGTTCAGACCAGCACAAACTCTCAGACTTGTTCAGGTTCGGTGGTGAATTTTATGCTTATGTTAAACGTCCAGCTGACACAGAACAAACCAGTTCAATCTGATGGAAAAGAGATCAGATGTGATATGAGGAAATACAATGAACTGACTGACAGAACAGACCCAGGACACACACACCACCACTCATGCTCAGTATGTTTACGGTGTGTTCAGGTGCGGTGGCGTTGCAGATCTCTTGTTTCTCTGAAGCAGAGAGGATCTACATGTTGGCCAAAGACACTTCCATCAGTAACAAGATGCTGACGTCGCTGGTCATACCGCAGATCGAGGTAACCGTCACTCTGTGACAGAACTCTGTTTCTCCTTTTAATCACAATGTTTTTGTGGCATTTTTTTTTATAAGAAAGTCTCGACCGAGACAGAGAACAGCTGCTCAAACCCCCAATTCACTCCACAAAAAAGGTGTTTCAGCCTCTCCCGACACAGTTTTAATGGCAGAGCATCCATAAGGTCTCCTGGTCTTCAGATAAAATCCAAACATTCAGGATTGTTATCAGCTCATAAAACTCTAAGTCTTTTTTTTATAGGTATTTTTAATTAGCCATTTTTTATGTAAAAATCCTTGTAAACGCTAACCCTTTTAATCCATCAACATCCAGACCTTTTTCTTTTTGTGGACAGCCTTAGTTGTCAGACCATAAAGTCCAACCAAAACAAGAAAACAGAATTTATTACTAAGAGAACTTTGTAGAAATAACACAGAGATGAACAGTGACCAAGCCTTTTCTCATCTGCACATTATTCTCTCAAGTCTTGTCTTTCAGGAGAAAAAATATTGTTATTGAAACAAACACACAACAGAAACTATTTACATATTTACACTTTTTCCTCATTTCCAATTATTCCTGCTACTATTTACCTGCTATCCTCAAAAAACCAGCTCAGCTCCTCTATGGCGCCACCGTGCATCAGAAACGTCTTCTTGGCTTTATTCCAGCCATAGAGGAGCATTATTTTTCTTCTTTTCACACACATAGAACTTTCTGCTCACTGGTTGATCTTTGGCTGCTCCTGATTGGACATTATGGCAGCTGCTCGGCGGCTGCTGCCTCAGTCTGCCTGATCCTGTTTGGACGGGTTTGTACTGGGAAAAAAAATTGTTGCACCTGTTGCAATGACAATAAAGTTTCATTCATTTATTAACCTAATTTGAGCTCTCTAGTTGGTGGACACTTTGACAGGAAGGGGCTTCATCATCTTTTCCATTTCAAAATCGAGGTCTCTTAGCAACATAGTAGTGACTGTGATTTATTTATTTTTTTAATGATAAAAATGTGATAAATAATGGTGCGATCCTGTATCACTCGTGGATTTACCATGTAGTGAAGAAACACTACATTTTCGGACTGGACTGTAATCTGGACAGGATAAAAATGCCTGAATATTTTCCGTAGATCACCTAAAGGACTTACCATTGAAGCGAACACGAGTACCACAAGTGGTACATTTACCACAGTTTGAGTACTATGAATCTAAAGAAAGTTGAAAGATAAATTAATTTCTAATTTCTCTTTCTTTTATTCCATAACTGACATCCTCCATCTTTTATTCCAGGTGTGAATCACTCGTTACTCCAAACAGTCATCGGGAATTCTTAGTTTATTCCTTTCAAGTTTTAATATACAAGCATTCATTTCAGACTGGTTTAGAACCAGCTCATGTTGGAAAACCGTCAGACTGAGGAGCACAGAACAGTTTGACAGAGGAGAAACACTGGCTAATAAATCTTTATCGGCATTTTACTCGAGCTGAACAGTAAAGTCGAGCGTCACACCTGAAAATTTATTATTTAAAAACATAGTAAAATATAAAGAAAACGGGTAGGTTTTATGAAATAAAAAGGTAATAAATAGTCAAGACATACTGGTCCAGATGGTAGATTAAGACCCAGATCAGATGATTACAGCTGAGTCTGCATTCAGCTCATGGGAGGAAGCTGTCTGAGTCTGGTAGCTGTGTCACAGTAAATTCACCTGGAACTCAGTAGAAAATGTAAATAGTTATCTTTCACTAAAGAAAACCACATTACTTTCAGTAAAAACCAGAGGATAGCAGCCCAGTTCATTCAGGAAAGAGTAAAGTCATGTCTGATGAGGAACTGTGCTACAGTAGAACGTAAATAAGTGAACCTGAGCAGTTTTCCAGGAGTTTAATAGAGGTGTTATGCAGGTAAATGTCTCAGGAAGTTATCGGCCGATAATGATGATGGACACCTGTATCAATGGTCAGAGTCAGGAGGATCCAGGGATAGCCCCACATTCACCTTAAAAACACCATGAGGATCCAGAAAGAAGTAAAACCCAAGATAGTCTTTGATAGGAAGAGTGAATCCTTCACATAGGAGAACACGTCAGCAGAGTTTTTAGAGCTGGAATCAAACTTTTCACCACAAAACAGCAAAAGTAAGACATGATTTCTGATTCTGGCTCCAGAGTAGGGCTGGACAATATATGGAGGTTTTCAAATACATCGAGACCTTATCAGACGCAATATAGAAAGAGGAAATATTGTTTATATCGAGATAGCTTATTTTGAGTTAAAAGCTCTAAAGTGGGCAGAGATGTTCTCATGTTTTTCTTACATTCTCATATAACTGCTTGGAGTTTGAACTGTGTTTGGTTTGGATGCCAACGCTTGGTAGTCTTTTAGTGGAGTTTCTCCCCATCATGTTGCTATGCTACATGTTAGCATAGCTGCTTCCTGGTGTCTGCAAACATCTCCTGTACTGCATGGATCTCATGCCCATGTACAGGAGGGTCTCATCTAAAGGGGGAGACCTTCTTCACATAATCTACATTAATATGAGGAGGGGAGGAGTCAGGCTTGTGCCTCCTGAAGTCCATGACCACTTCCAGGTTGTTCCTGGGACACCACTGATTCCTCGTCCATTTACAGGGTCATCATTTACTGGTGGATCTCCTGGAACCAGTTAACAGTTCAGAAACCAGACTCTCCTCCTCATAGTCTTTGTTCCTTCAGCAGCTTTGACACCTCCTGTCTGTTTAAGCCCGCCTCCTGAACAACACTGTCTGCTCTGATTGGTCAAAACTGACAAAGTAAACGTCCTTCCACCTGTAAAACCCAAGAATAAATCCTCCTTTTGGACGTTTTCTGTTTCTTTGTCTTTCAGCACAACAAACTGGGAGATTATGTCTGTCCCTTGCTGGTGTTCGTCAACCCGAAGAGCGGCGGTATGAAGGGCAGAGAGCTCCTCTACAGCTTCAGGAAACTCCTGAACCCTCACCAAGTCTTTGACATTTCTAACGGAGGACCACTGGCTGGGTGAGGAGGAGCTAAAAGACCATGTCTTCCTGCAGCTGTTGGTTTGATTTTGTCTGACTGGGTTCATCCCAAAAAAACTGACACCAAACAAATAAGATGCTAACAGATCTTCATTCTCCAAGGAGTCAGTGTGTTCTCATCTGTCCTCCGTTAGTTGCACACACTCAGTTTATTCCTTCTGGCTTCCCCCTTTGTAAAACAAAGTCTTAAAACACCTTAAACACCAGACTGATCAGGGAAGATTGAATAACCTGCTCATTCAGTATATTCAGGTATCAGCTGATCTCATTCTTTGGACACATAATGTTGCTGAAGCTACACCTGAACCTAGACCTGACCCACTGCAGCAACCCCAGATCATAGACTTGGCTTGTACAGCAGCATTAGGCATGATGGCTGCATCACTTCATCTGCTTCTTCTTCTTACCCCGATGCTCCCATCACTCTGGAACAAAGTAAATCTGAACTTATCAAACAACATGACCTTCTTCCATTGCTCCAGAGTCCAGACTTCATGCTCCCTAGAAAACTGAAGCCTTTTTGTCTGGTTAGCCTCACTGATTAGTGGTTTTCTTATGTCTACACAACTGCTCCTGGAAGACGATGGTTCCCCATTATATCCTTCAAGTTTTTCATACTGCGTTGGACAGTTATTTTTTTTTTTTAGATAATTATGCTTCATTTTGCACATCCTCCTAAAAGGCATGTTTTTTATTTCCTTGTTCAGAATTTGACTGTGTGTATTCCTGCAGACAGAAACGTTGCAGTGCTCTCTGACCTCCGTGCAACTTGTTGGAGGAAAAAAGATGCAAAATGCAAACAGACGGCCTCATGCACCATCATTCTCAGAGACAATTTTGTTCTTTGTTTAGCTTTTTCTGAAGTATGTGACATTCATTTTCATGTCTTGGATCATACAAGCACTTAAGAGTATTCCTATGAACATTTGAGTGCAGACATGATCGAATAAACTTGCCGTTTGTGTTTTCTACTGTTCAGTTCTTACAATAATACAATAAAGTGATGGTTCTGTTCTGACATCATCAGAAGTTAAGCTTCATCCTTCTTCTCTGCTGCAGCCTCCACACCTTCAGAGAGGTCCCCAGGTTCCGGGTTCTGGTCTGTGGGGGTGACGGGACAGTGGGCTGGGTGCTGGGAGTACTGGAAGCAGTGAGGCACAAACTGGTGTGTCGGGAGCCGCCCATCGGCATTGTACCACTTGGGACAGGTGAGACGGACGTTGCAGGACTCCTTTCTCTTCTGTTGAGCTTCATGTTTGATTTTCTTACAGAATGATGAGGTTCTGTTTGTCTCAGGAAATGACTTGTCTCGAGTCCTGCGCTGGGGTGCGGGTTACAGCGGCGAGGACCCCCACCACATCCTGATCTCTGTGGACGAGGCTGACGAGGTTCTCATGGACCGCTGGACCATCCTGCTGGATGCGCAGGACATTTCAGAGGACAGCAAGGACAACGGCTTCCTGGAGCCGCCCAAGGTTGGTATAAAAACTCGGTCAATTCATGACCCGAAAGTTCATCCAGTCAGACGAGGAATTCACAGGCTGAACGTCACGACACGATTGTTACAGAGCAGTTTTGGTGTCTCACAATGATCCGTCGTCCTCTCAGATTGTCCAGATGAACAACTACTTCGGTCTCGGCATCGACGCCGAGCTCAGCCTGGACTTCCACCTGGCCAGAGAGGACGAACCTGATAAATTCACCAGCAGGTAACATGATACCTTCCCTTCACTTTGATAATAATATAACTTTATTTGTACAGCAGTTTTTTAAACAAGGTTACAGAGTGATTAACAGCAGCCCAGAATTAAAATCAACAACAATGACCAAAGAAATTTGTTTTTCTTTATCAGTCATTTTCAAAATAATCATTTTTAATAATTGATCATTTCTAATAAAATTTTAAACGAAATAAAGTTCTACTACAGCAAATTAGAAAAAAATATACTTTTAGTTCTTTTATTTAATTTAATAAAAGATTTTAGGGCATCAGTAATAAATAAAATAATGAATTATAATATTAAATAATAATCAAATAAAATATTTAAAATGTAATCTTCGAAATTATTAAAAATATAATAGAATTCAACAATAAAACAATTTAATAATAATAAATAAATACATACAAACATACACACACACACACCCACCTACCGCAGAAATTTGAAAGACAACAATAATTTTTTTATTATTATCTTAAGTTATTTATTAGTGTGGGAAAATGCACTGGATAATTGCCCAAGGCTAATTTCCATCTGTTTTCCCCAAGGTAACAGGAAAGTTACATCTCCCTCCTCCCAACAAAGTTCCAGAGCTCTAACCTATAAAAGAGCAAACAAACCAGCCGGATATTCGATTAGGAAGCTTTTCTACATCGTGTTGAGCCATCAGTCCCTCTATTCTAGATATGTTCCTCAGGTGGTAAAAGGTTGATCTAGTTCCTGCTTTATGTTAAAATGATGTTGGTTTAAAAATTACTGACGGAGGGAGCGTGCAGCAAATCCTCTACACCCTACCTCTATGGTTGGCAGCAGACTTTCCAGCCTTCTTCCGGGATTTCTCCACCAGTTACTGATACTTGAACTGTTTGCATTCACTGGCCTCATCTATGTGGTCCTCCATTGGAATTGTTGACTCATTCAAGAGGACTTGACTGGAGGAGGCAGATGTTAGCACCATGAACTTCAGCTGCTTGCCCAAGTCAACCTGCAGCTCCCAGCCAGTTGTGGTTGAGAGCAGGCTGCCTGATGGTGTCAGCCTGGGTTTCTTCTCCAACTCTGACCAGAGAGATTTTCCTCTGGGTGCACATTTGTTCATTGCTGGCCACTGCACTGGAGATGGCCTCAACCACTGATTTTCAACACCTGGTGGTGTTGCCAGCTGTAGCAGCCCTCTCCAGGGACTATAAGACAGCTGCTTAGTACGTATTCCCACGTTCCCTTCCCGGGGCAGAGCGAATATGTTGGAGATTTGCTTTTGTCCCACGGATCCAGGTTCACTGGACTGAATAGCACCTCATAGACAGCTTGGACCATCATCCTAATTCAGCAATGTACATATGATGCAAATAGATGTCAACAGGAGATACATTATCATCACCATCACTCTGAATGTACATATGCAAGAAAATGCTGTATATTCCGAAAACAAAAAGAAAAACTCAAAGCTGTGGCAAATAAGAGCGTTAAGACCCGATTTAACAGAAATGAAGTCCTCTTATCTCTCTGGGAGATTAGTTTCTGTGGCTGCTGCAAAGTTCAAACCCTCTTCTTCATCTCTTGATTATGGTGTTCCACAGAGATCTGTTCTGGGTCCTTTATTGTTTATTTTATATTTGCTGCCTCTGCAGCACATTATAGCCTCTTTTAAAGATATTTCTTACCATTGTTATGCTGATGATATTCAGCTATTTATTTCTTTTAAACCTCGGGATGTTTTGAAGATTCAGAGCTTGCTTGGTTGTTTGGATGCTGTCTGGAGTTGGATGAATGATAACTTTCTTCAACTTAATGATGCAAAAACTGAGGTCCTTGTTTGTGCCCCTGATAGATTTTTCCCTAAAATAGCTGAGAGTCTGGGTGCACTTGCTGCATTTATTAAGCCCTCGGTCAGAAACCTTGGTGTAACTCTTGACCCTGCACTGTCTTTAGATGCTCATATAAAATCACTTGTTCGCTCTTGTTTTTATCATCTCAGAAACGTTGCCAAGCTGAGTCCAGTTGTTTCACCATCTGAGATGGAGATGATCGTCCATGCCTTCATCTCATCCAGACTAGATTACTGTAATTCCATCTTCACATCCTCCAAATTTACTCATGCCATTCCATTACTAATCTAGCTGCATTGGTTTCCCATTTATCACAGAGTGCATTTTAAAATTCTGGTTTAACTTATCAAGCACTACTTGACCAAACACCTGATTATATCAGAGACCTTCTACAGCCCTACATACCCAGCAGGTCCCTGAGATCAAGTGATCAAGGTCTGCTGGTTGTTAAGCCAACATGGCTGAAAACTAAAGGTGACAGAGCCTTCGCAGCAGTGGCTCCTTCCCTCTGGAACCCCCTCCTCTCAGCCTGAGATCTGTGGACTCCATGATCTCTTTTAAAAGCAGCTAAAAACGCATCTTTTTAAACTTGTTTTTACTTAGTTTTATTTGTTTTTATGTTCTCTGTGTTATTGTTATTTTGTGTTCTGTTTTATTGTTAAGCACTTTGTGATTTTTATCTTGAAAGGTGCTATATAAATAAACATTTACTTACTTTAGAAGGTTTGGATCAGACTTCAGGTTTTCTGGTAGTTTGTTCCAGACTTTACAAAAACTAAACGGCAAACTTTACCCAGATAATCTTCGAAGTTTTGGTGGCTTATGAGCTAAAGGGAATTCCTGATTGTGAAGACTACATTTCCCATCAGCCCCTTATCTTATTGCCCTCCACAGGTTCCATAACAAAGGTGTGTATGTGAAAGTGGGTCTGCAGAAGATCAGTCACACCAGGAGTCTCCACAAAGAGCTGCAGCTTCAGGTGGACTCTCAGAACGTCCCACTACCAAACATTGAGGGGCTGATCTTCCTCAACATACCCAGGTAACACACACACACACACACACACACACACACACACACAGAGTTATCACAGTCCTGATGCAACACTCATTCCCCTCGCTGTGTGTGTAGTTGGGGTTCTGGTGCTGATCTGTGGGGGTCAGAGGTTGACGGTCGCCATGGGAAACCCAGCATGGATGACGGCCTGCTTGAGGTGGTTGGGGTCACCGGAGTGGTTCACATGGTAAGCCGAGTTACTGAAACACTGTCACGCCAAACACACACAACTCTGACACACCTGTGCGTGTCTGCAGGGTCAGGTGCAGAGCGGCCTGCGGTCAGGGATTCGTATTGCTCAAGGGAACTACATCAGGCTGACGGTAAGCAAACCCATACCTGTGCAGGTGGACGGAGAACCTTGGATCCAGCCACCAGGACACATCATCATCTCTGCTGCTGGACCAAAGGTAGGTTCTGTTTGTCCCTGCAGGGCATCCATACTTTCTTATGTCTTTTATATGTTTATCTCTTTTTTTAATGTTTGCTTTGTTCTGCAGCTGGATGAAGAAAACTTCAGTCTTTGAGTTTATTCTGTGATCCGTGAAAATAATCTGCAGTTCAGATTTTGGTCATGAATACTTGTCTCAGGTTATCCTGTGCAGAACTGTCAGTTATGTGTTTGTATAACACATTTGGAGAGATAAAAAAAAAAAAAACAATATACAACCTCAGTTCCTAAAAAGTTGGGATGCTGTATAAAATGTAAATAAAAACATAATGAAATGATTTACCAATTTCATAAACCCATAATTTATTCATAATAGCTCATAAACAACATATCAGACATTAATACTGAAACATTTTGTGGAACATATGAGCTCACTTTTGATCTGATAGCAGCAACACATCTGTAAAAAGCTGCAACGGTGCAACAAAAGGCTGGAAAAGTAAAGTATAAACCAGAAACAACTGGAGGAGCATTTTACAAATAATTATGTTAACAGTAACATAACTGGAAATAAATGGAGCATTTCAGAGAGGCAGAGTGTCTCAGATGTAATGATGGACAGAGGTTCACCAATCTGAGACAAACTGGCTAAAAATTTTAGAAGAATTTTTAGAAACACTGAAAATCCTGCCATCTGGAATGTATAATATCATCAAAAGACCAAAAGAATCAGGAGGAATCTCTGTGTGCTAGGGACAATGTAAAACTGGATGCTGGTGATTTTGGGGTCCCTCAGGACTGCGTTAAAACATGATTCTCTAGTGGAAATCACTGCATGGACTCAGGAAGACTTTCAGAAATCACTTTCTGGGAACAAGGTTCACCATGAAATCCACAAATGCAGGTTAAATCGCTAATATGCACAGAAGAAGCCATGTGTGAACAGAATCCAGAAACAGTGCCGTCTTCTCTGGACCAAAGCTCGTATAAAATGGTCTGAGACAACGTGGAAAACTGTTCTGTGGTCAGATGGAGAAAATGTGAAAATTCCTTCTGGAAAACATGGACGGCGTGTCCTGCAGACTAAAGAGGAGAGGGAGCATCCAGCTTGTTATCAGTGGACAGGTGAAAAGCTGCA
>JBAFTB010000008.1:4650517-4662534 GCA_037177355.1 Melanotaenia trifasciata | reverse complement strand
GAACTGGCCTGCCTGCAGTCCAGACCTTTCACCAGTACACAACATCTGGAGCATCATGGAAGCAGAAATCCAGCAATGATGGTCCAGGACTGTAGAGCAGCTAGAATCCTGCATCAGACCATGTCTACATGACTAAATGCATCGAGTTGTTGACTTGTGATTGGCTGATTAGATATTTGTGTTCACAGGCAGTTGAAACAGGTGTACCTAATAAAATAGTCTTGAGTGTAGTTTTTCTGTGTATACATGTTAATGTATACACTGATTTCTAGTTGATTGTATCTGATTAGTTTAACTAGTCTTACCCTCCATTTGTCCTCTGCTGTGTGCAGGTTCGGATGCTGAGGAAGTCCAAGCAGAAGCAGAAGAAGTCTTCAGCTAACGTGAGGGACGGACGCTCAGAGAGTCCTTCCTCCAGAGACGGAGGACACTGACCGACTCAGCTGGACACCGGTGTCCCGCCTCTAACCTCCTTCCTGCTGCACCCAGGAAGACATTTTGGTCTCAGCAGCCATGAATCCACTCATCTAGCTTTGTAGCAATGCTAATGGGCTGCAGATCAACCTGAAGACAGACGGAGGTGAAACCTTTACCTTCAGCTGGGAGAAGGATGGAGGAAGGAAGAGAACGAGTTTGGCGCAGTTTGGATTTTCTTCCTGCCTCTTTAACAGCGACAGAATAATAAGCATTAACATTCCGCTCTTAATTTAACTTTTGTATTTAAACCAGTAATCAGGATCTCAGCAGATCACAAATGAACTGTAGTTATAAATACATTTCCAAGTATTTATGGCCTCTGAGTTGGAACAAAATTACTCAGATAAGTATTTAACTGAGGTTTGTAAATTCTCTTCCAGACGTGGCTTCACATGTGCAGTAAGTAGAGGTAGACTCAGTGTCTGTTGTTACGTTGTAAAAATAATGTGCAGCTATTAGATGATAATGGCCTCAGTGTTGGTCACTTAGTCTGGAAGAAACGGACTGACGGGCAGTTCTTACGAAGCTGCGACCAGATGCTGTTAATCTAAACTAGAAAGCTCCTGGAAAACTCAACTGTAGACGTTCAAGGACAGTTTTATGTTGCATGAAAGCTTCCTGGAGGCTAATAAGTACTCAGTGACCTCTGAACAGCGTGAACGTGGAACTGGAAACTCAATGCCAGTCAACGTATTGATTAGAATAAACCTTTGATCAGTCTCAGCTGTGCCAAGCTACTGAAAATCTTGGAATACCAAGAGTGTGCACGATGCTGGTTCACACCAACCATAATCATGTTATTTTCTTGTTTCATTAACAAATTCACAAATTTCATGAATGAATGTAAAGAATCGAAATACTTAATCCCTAAAAATGAGAAAAACTAGAATATGAAGGAAATTTAAGTATTTTAGAAAGTGGTAAACTTTCTGTTAGAATAATAGTAATTTTAAGAATACATCAATTTATTGAGGTTGGTTTGAACCTAATTGTAAAATCGATTAAGAGCTTAAACATTTCTAAGTTATTTGGTTTTAATCTCATGACATAAAGATGAGAATCTTTACCACTTGGGACAAAGATATGCTGAAGGATGCTCTGCCTTTCACATAAAGTTGATTTTAACATTTATAAATAGACATGTTTTGATGAAGACTTTGGATGAAGATGCCCTCTGCAGTTTGTGTCGTGCTGCAGCCTCAGGCTGTGTTTTCCGTTATGACGATGTGTAATTGACTTTTCCTTCTTTCTGACTTTTCAGAGAGCCGTTACAACAAGCCATTACACAGTTCAGAATTATTTTCTGTAATTTTTACAGAAATTATAGCGCAGTTATCCGGGTTAGCTAGAATGGCAAAACTTAATCATTACAATCTGAAATCACTTTGTGCCTCTGCAACATAATCTAAAAAAGCTTGCTGCTGAGCTAGCCAACAAGATCCTAGCTTCTGGTTTAACAGAAAATATTTAAATTAGTATAAATAAACCCAGTTAGCAGTTAAATGAGAACTATAAAGCAATCACTTTGTGTTTAATAAGTTACTACGCCTTCTGAAATTACAAGTTGCACACAAACCTAGCTAGCTTCTTAGTTTAGAAACAAGCAAGAAGAAAAAATATGTACATTACATTTTAAATAAACTAACAATGTCAAATTTTAAAGCAAACTGCAAAGCATAATTGCAAAAGAAAAAAGTCTCAAACTGTAGAGACTTGAGGGTTTAAGTTTTTAGTTAATACATCAAATAGGCTGCTAACAGAACAAACTGGGTGATGTTCATTGTGTCGGATATCATGAGGTTTTTGAAAAGTCTCGCATAACTTCTCATGGCTTTCTCGCAAACTCAAGAATTGAAGGTTGACACAAATGGACTATCTTACAACAACCAAACTAAGACTAAAAGTAGCCCGAAAACTAGCTAATTATTAGCTTGTGAAGCTAAAGGCTGTTGCTAGCTAGCTAACATATCATAGCTAGCATATCTGACTATTTTTTTGTAATTAGTGATCATTGTTAATTGGAAACAAAATAATTCTGGCATTTTAAAAATTTGAATTTGCATTTATTGGTTAACAGCAGCATGAAATGATCCGTTAAGCCTTTTCTCCATTCATAGCTCTGTTCACACAAATCAGTGCAGCTAGGATTAACATAGAACGGACCCAGCAGAGTGCAGACTGAAGGAAAAGACCCAAAGATGAGCTCCAGGCTTGGATGGAAGATTTCATGTGAGAGGCATGTTTTCAGAGTTGCCGAATGTAAAGAGGTGCCGTTGTTAAAGGAAAGTTATGACACAAATGAGGTATTATGCTGAATTTTCCAGCTTGATGTAGCCTCAGCAGTACTTGACTACTGTTTTTCAGCTGTAATATTTACACCTTAAAAAAATCTTACATCTGCATTAACTGATTGATTTTTGAATTTTGGTGCTAGAAATGCTGTTGCGTAAGATGTCTGTGCTGGAATTAAGATTCAGATCATGTTTTTATCCAAAGCTTCAAACTGAAGTTCATTAAATGTTTCATTGACGGGCTCATGAAATAACTTAAATTCTGATTAACCCACTTGATTTTACATTCCTAAATTTTAGATATTTGTAGTTATAAAATGCTAAACTGTCTGAAATCTGCATTCTTTTTGTTATTATTATTATTATTATTATTATTATTATTATTATTATTATTATTATTATTATTATTATTATTATTATTTCATCTCACACAAACAAACTGTGGGTTTTGGTTCACCAGTGCTGTCAATTTTCCTGTCACGTGCCCTTTCAACATTAAAAAGTACACTGAATATGGCAGTAGTGAGCTGTCATGGTGGATATTTAGAGAAAATGGTATTTTAAAGGAGGCACACCAATCCAGTCTCCTGACTGATCTCCTGCGTTTGATCTCATGGCAAAGACTGAGAATATACTTCCTTATAAATACCTGTATGTATGTTTATCATGGCTGGCTCACATTGTTTGCTTGCTTGAAGTGTTTGTGGAAGTCTTGAGAAATGAACGCTACACGTTCATATGATGCAATATAAGAGTAACCAGTAGGGGACAGTGTTGGGACCAGTTTGACTGGATATAATGTGACAGGGTTGACAAAAAAAACTTTCTCAGACCAGTTTGTTACCCATGTCTGAAATTGTCAGCGATAAAAACAAAGTTTGTGAGCTCATCATAACAGAATAAATTGCTCATAATTTTGAGAAAACAAACTTCGTTACCAGTTATGGTATGTCGTTCTCAAGAAAAAGCCCATTCCTTGAGATAAAGACCAAATTTAATATAAATTTAAACATTACGTGAAAACGAGATAACGGTAAAAGTGACTTGTCCTTTAGAGATAAAAGCATCCAAAATAAATAACTGCTGTTAAGACCTCTATATTCCTATACATTCAGAAAAGTTACTTTAAATTCAAACTTGACTTTTGGAAAAGTGACAGCACTTCTACCAGTAGGGGGCGCTGCAGAGAAGACAAAATGAACGTCTCTCACTCTAGTCACCAACGATGAGGTTTGAGGCTTTGATATAACAGATCTGAGATCTGCTGCAGCATTAATTGTTCATTTTGATGTACTATGGAGCACAAAGCTTCGTCTGTTTGAACACAGTCACGTTTTTTTGTTGTTTTTGTACAGTTCTGTGCTGATGGTTACACGTAAGAAGTTTAGCTGTTGGTGTCGTACTGTAAACCAGCTTTCCTGCAGAGTGTTTTCCCAGTGTGTCGCTAGGACTCTGCTGTTTTAAACGGTTTAAATAACTAAAACCATCTGCTTTATATTCCCAGTGAACACCGGCTGAACTGTTGGTGATTTATTTAAAAATCCATCAGTACCCTATCAATGTTTGACATGTGATGGGAAACATATCAAACAGGATGGTAAACATGGAAATATCTGTTTTATAATAATATGTTGTGAGATGACAATATAAAATTAAAACAAAAAAAAGTTGTTTTAGAGGCCATCCTGTGAAACTGTTTTGGTAAACTTCTGCAGGAAGTTTAACTTTTTTAAATTAATTAGATTTTCAGGAATATAAAGCAGAGTGGTTCAGCTTAAAGATGGAAAACCGGTTCAGTCCTGAGATTCCTGGAAGCACAAGATTTTTCCTGCAGCTGATTATAAATATTTTTTAAGTCCATAGATGAAGCTGATCAAGCTGATGAATCATGTTCTGCAGGTGTGACGTTGTCGGGGTGGATACCTGTGACTTTCTGTCCCGATGACGTGGTGATAAATGAAAAGAAAAAACTGTAAACGAAACACCAAAGAGGATCAGAAAAAATTCTGGATACAGAACACAGACGTGTTTTATAGCTTCAAAGAAATTCTACAAATTTAAAACGAAACTTCTTTAACAATGTTGGTCGAAACAACTTTAGGTTCAGGAAAAATATCAGACGTGTTCTTTCTGTGCACCGTTTGGCCAGCTGATGTCCTGGACACTGACCGGGGGCCCATAAGAACCATGGGAAAACATAAACTGTTTATCCACTACAAGGTTTTACACGGCTCTTTAAAAAAACAAAACATCATTTGATCTTATTGATTTTATGTCCTCCATCTCTGGTACTGCTGTTTGGATCCTTGATTCCTTTATTTGATCGAGTTTACAGGAGTCACTCACCAAGGAGAATCGGGTGTTTGTGTCACTGAGTCACCGAGGCTATGTTTGATTTTTTCCAAAATACGATTTTTTTTTTTTATTTTATTATTATTCTTTTTTGCATGACAGTTTACATTATAATATCAGTGCGACCTTCATCACACTTTAGTGAGAACGGTACTTGGCCTTGAAGTGACACACATGCAGGTGTGAAGTGCGTTTTGTTTACGGAAGGTAATAAGGAAGTTTTATGTGTTTGTGGATCAGTTTGGAAGTACTTGGATGGTCGGAAACAATGTTATGCCCAACTGATGAATGAAATGATTTGATATGCTGCGTTCTCCTTCCACCAGTGCAGAATTGTGCTGTTTTTCTCACTTCTATGACATGGAAGTTGGATTAAATGCGGCATGACCGTTCAGACTGAGGTCGCTTTAACGCAGATCAGATACATATCTGATCTAGGACCACTTATGAAAGTAGTCTAGATCGTATTTTTTTAAAAAATTGGATTTGTGGCGTTCAGACTGTCTTAAAAAAATCTGATATGAGTCACATATGGCAAAAAAAGACAACTGAGCTGCAGTGAGCATGTGAGCCACTAGTTCACAGCTCATAGCTGGAAGAGAAAGAGAGAGTTGATTTGAAACCAGAAAGTAGAGCTGTTACTTTACTTTTCACTCTAATATGAAAATTAACTCGATGTATTCATACTGATACAGTTAGAATAGCACTTGCACAATAGTGACATATGATGGACGCAGGGACGAGTCTTCGAACGAGTTAACAGAGTTAACGAATCATGACTCGCGAGTCAGTAAAATGATCCTCAGGTTTCGCACGATTCATTCAGGACTCACATGTTACTATTTGGTACCAAACAAACAACTGATTTGGCTGAAATGATACCAGGCGGTGACGATACAGACCCCGGATCACACTGGAAATGTACCAGAACCTTTTCCAAATCAAAGCAATGTTTCAGCGTTAGCGGAAACTTGCAGCTCCGTTCATTCATGTCAGCTGAGCCATCACCTTCATCCGGATCCTCCTGCCTGTGGTGGAGATGCTGACGACCATGTGACCTTCCACCAAGATAGAAAGATTCAAAGTGAGCGAACATAGAACATCTGCGTCCAGGGGCCCACCGCCTCCTCCACGCCGTGAGAAACTCCCCCACCTCTACTGCCAGTCGCACAGCAACCCGTCACGCTGCCGTCCATTCTGTAGAGTTTTTTTCAACATTGCTGCTTCGACGTGACTTTTCTGCTTTCGTGCCTCCGTCGTGGCGTCTGCTGTCGAAGTCCGGCCCCGCAGCCTCGGGGCCTCGTCGACGCGCTGCGACGCCCTCAGCGCGTTGACGTAGTGACGTGTGTGTGTTGTGTTCACCTCTGACGTGCTGAGCTCATGTGCCTCTGAATGTGCTGCAGGTGTTGGGTTTCTTCTGCTGTAGCTCTTCAGTTTTTACCGACTGTTTCTCTGAATAGATGACGTGTATATTTTTGCAGACAGAAGCTGTTTTTAGTTTCATCTGTAAAGTTTTAACTGTAAATTGCACTAATTGTTCTACAGATGCTTTTAGATGTGATGTTCAGGTTAATATGAATGTGGTTAAAACTAAAGCTGGATATAATACATGTATATGTTTAGATAACAGATTCTTATATGTGATTAATCCTAGTAAAATAAAGATCATCTCAGAACTAAACATGGTGTTTTGTGTCTAATTATATAGAATAAACATTCTGGCTTAAATGAGAAATACCAGAATGACCAGCAGGGGGATTCTCTGGACTCTTTCAGTCGCAGATGCAGCCTGTGGATGGATGATACTTCATGAAATATCACTGAGAAAAACTTGTATGCATGTATGTATATTATAGATTTATTTATTCTGCAGTGGGTTGAAGTCTGTTGGATGACCCCCATGGAGAGATATTTAATCATTCAAACTGTATTTTAATAATCATAATCACAAAAGTATGATAGCTTAGAGCGGCTAATCCTGCAGTTATTTTTTTTTTATTTGATTCTCTTGAGTTTGATTTAATGAGATAAGTTACTTCAACTAGTTATCTCGAGAAATCTGGAGTTAACCACCTGTAACTGGTTATCACGAGTTAACCAGCTTCATCAGGGTCATGAGATGATCATAGAGAGGTCAACATTAACATTAGCGTCTAATTTAACTAATCTTTTGTCACAAGTAGTCAAACAGTGTGGATGTGGCTCTGTTGGTTTCCTGGTAATGACTCCTGAACAAAGGAAGATTTCTTTATTTCTTCATTATTTAAAAATTAAAGCCATATCTCAAGAAAACATTTTTCTTTATCCCAAGATAATGAGATAAATACGAAACGTTTTTTAAGTATGGCCGCGCTTGGTTTTCATACTAAAGTGCCATTTGGAGTGATATTTTAATCTTGAGATCTAAAATTAATATTATTACCAGTAACAGCTGGCCTGTAGATATCTTCAATTTTTTTCTCAGTGGTTTTACTTCAGACATCCAGAATGTTTACATCAGGAATGAAGCTGTAGAGATGCTAAACAGGGAACGTGCATAGCTCCAACAGATCCGAGGAGCCATCAGGAACCCTGCCTGGCATTTACAGCGTCTGGGACTGGCTCTAGTACCCCCACAACCCTGTAATGGAATAAACGGGTGTTGACAGTGGATGGATGCATGTCCACATTAATTTTCTTGTTTCACAGATTTTAAAAAAGTATTCCTTCAGTGTTTTATTAAGACACAAGTACATTTGTATCCATTTCCAAATACACGTGTCCACATCTGAACTATTTTCAGAATCTCATATTGAGAAAGTTATGAGTTATTTCCTGTTTTTACATCTTAAATCCCATATTTTCCATGTTTTGTGTTTTTCTATTTTCCTGTATATATATGTATTATTATAATTTTAGTTTACAACAGTATTTTTTGTTTTGTTTCTATTTCTGGATATTTGTTGTGTGTTTTCTTTAGTATTTTTGCCTTATATAATTAATTTAATTATCTTCAAATTCTTTTCATATTCTGTAATGCTGTTGTAACATTGCAATTTCCCAGTCAGAGATCGGTTAATTATTTCTAATTCTGATTTATTTACAGTAGTAGTTTATTATAGAGTTGTTGTTGCCCACTGTGGCAATCCTCCCCACCAGGCTGCGGGCCCAGTAGTCAACCATCTGGTGCGCAGTGAAAACCAGAGGGCAGTATTTGAATAATTATGTAAATATGCTTGTACAGATTCGTGTTTGTGCTCAGAGTGAGACCTCTTCGTTTCCTCTCTTCTCTGGCTGCTCTATACGTCAGAGGGAATTTCCAGTGGGGAAGGAAATCAAGCCACTTTTATTGTAATTGAGAGACAAACTCAGTCACCTGCATAACCCCGCTGCGCGCGCTGAAAGACATTTCTTTCTTAAATTGCTCGGACTGGAATAATATCGTGTTTATGAACGGTAATGACGCGCTCGTGCCTCGTCATGACGTTCTGTGATTAAAGTCGTGCTGTAAGAAAATGGGTCTGTTGGTTCAGCATGGCGAAATAATGATGTGCACGAGTCAGCCGGAGTGAAGCGGAACGAGGACTGACACCCATATTTCATGCGGAGAAGCTGTCTTTCACCTGAGCAAGCTAACCAGGTAACAACCTGAAAGCTACAGTGACTAGCCTCGCAGCTGGTTACTGGCAGCCGAACTTCACCGTGACCCGCGGCCACTCCGCTGACTGCTTTGTTTTGCTGCTTACTTCCTTATTAGCCAGGTAACTTTAGAGCGCCCCACCAAAACTCAGCTTTCCTTCCTATCTGCAATCACAACAATTTATGGCTTCTTTAAAAATTAATTTTGATTTTATAAAATCTAACAGCAAATTCGGAATGTTTATACCCCAAATGTAGTCTTTATTTAATTCAGTTAACTCTTCATATAACTTTACCCGCTTGTGTTGGTGGTTACGGATGACAAGATGAATAAAGTGACAAAAAACGACAAAAGGTTTATGAACGTTACAGACGCCGAAATCACGGCTACATTCAGCAGAATGGCAGGTTTTTATCAATCTCTCGTGTAGTGCCGTGTTCTGAGCTGAGCCGTTAAGTGGCACATTTTTTCAACGGAGTTTATTACGGTCCCCGCACAAGGACCCTACAGGCTAGTTCTGGGACAGCGGGGACAGGTAGCGGTTAGCGGCGCCGACAGCACCCTCAGACCCGCAGCCGAAAGGCGGGCAAGGCTGCACCGCTGCCCCCAGCTAAGCAGACGCAGGCTAACGATGCTCTGTTGTTATTAACTGTGACTTTAACTACATTTAAAAACAACTGTCTCGTGCTGTTTATTAGCTGTTAGCAAGACCGCTAACTTACACACAGGCGCGTTCATGAGAAAGCGGCGCGGAGACGCGCGTTTCTCAGAAGCATCAAGTGTCAAAATATTAATAATAAATAAATATTATTAGTTATCAGTTCTGAATTCAAAATATACATTTTATCAGGACAGTAGGAAAAAGATTAATAAATAAATAGCTTATTTATATATATATATATATATAAAGAATAAGTCATTTATAAATTATTTTTTTTAATAACAAATAAATAAAGCAATCAAATTTGGGGTTGAAGTACTTTAAAACCACAAGTTGGACAAAGTGTAATCTCAGATATAGATTCATAAATTCATAACTATACTAAAATGTATAACACGATTAATTAATCAGCCTGTTTTTTCTATTGGGTGTTTTTTTTTATTTTACAGTACATTTCAAACTGTTTCTTGCAAATCAGGTGTTTTGTTTATTTGCAAATATAAAGAGGTTTAAAGATGTCATAAGAAAGTTTTGGTTTTAATTTACAGATCATTTTAATCATAATTAGTGACCAGTAATTATTTGTGACGATATTGCCTGTGATTTGAGCTACGGCTGTCAGAGAGCTCCTGGTCATTGTTATATTATTATATTGATTGGTTGATTGATATGTTGACCATCAGTGAGAAGGAACCCATGATGTATGCAAAGATGACATCACAATTTTGTTTTATCCAAAATATCCAGGGAATTCCCCTCATGCTGAAACTAGAGGCTTAAATATTTCAGTGATCAGTTATTGTTGTTGTTTTTTAAGCAGATGCCGATAAAACTGTTAGAAAACAAGATATCCTGTTGAAGATTAACAATTTTCCGAGTTATTGTCCCTCATTTCATTTATATCTTTAATGCATCAAGTTTAAAATAAGGTAAAAGATAATAAAAAGTTCTTTAAAAATATTCTTCATATTTAATTATAATTGCTGTAACCAAATGAAATCTGGAAGAATTTTCAGTTGTATGTTTTTCTTTTTATCTATTTTTTAAACATTGATATAACATCAAACCACTGAGTTCTAATAAGTTGTTTAAAGATAAATAATGAATGACTTGAATTTAAGTGGCACGGTGGTGCGCTCGGTGCAGTCAGTGTTTGGGGCTAACTGACATGTTGTTTCACCTCTGCAGAAACAATGGCGGGAGACGACCACTACCTTCATCCTTCCAACCAGGTAAACTCACCTTCAGCTCGTCACACCTGTTTTATCTTTGCAGAGCCGTGTTAATGTTACATTTACAGACATACCAAGTGAAAAACACCAGGGCAGGGTTTAGTCACCTTCCTGAGAGCACTTAAATCCACTCACCATCCTGACCATGTCCATCGATGACCACAGCAGAGCATCTTCTGATGCTACTTCCAGCAGGATAATGCACCACGTCACAAAGCTCAGATCATCTCCAGCTGCTTTCCAGAACATGGACTTTAACGGCCTCCACAGCCACCAGATCTCAGTCCAGTAGAGCAGCTTTGGGATGTGGTGGAGCAAAACCTCTGAGGAATGTTTCCAACATCTTGTTGAATCTATGACGCCAAGAATTAATGTAGTTCTGAAAGGAAAAGGGGTCCAACCTGGTGCTAGAAGGTGGAGCTGATAAAGTCGCCATTGAATGATGGATGGGAGGATGACCCAGTTGTTTCATGGAGGGGGTGGGATGGGATCAAACTGCCATCAGCTGAACCAATCTGCCTCACCAGTTACATTTATGGTGGCGTTCACAGATATCAGCCACCATCTGCTTGGTGTTTTTAATATTTAGGAACAGAAGATTCCTACAGAATCACATTTGTCCAGCAGATCTTGGTCCTCTGACTCCTGTCCACCTCTAATACTCTTCACCATCATCTCAGATCTGCACTGAATTCCTGGTTGTTCTAAACTTTGTGTCTCTTGCAGATATATGAGATGATTGATCCGACCTGGGACTTTCCCCCTTTCTCTGCGATGCCTCCAGCAACGTCTCTGCGGACAGGTGAGTGTCTTCCACCTTCACGCTGCTGGCTGATAGTTTGTTAAGTTTAGTTGTAGAAAAGACCTCTGATTGTGTCTCTATGAAGAAGTTCTTACCTTCTGTTTTTAAAATGGTTGGAATGTCAGAAACTGAGAGCAGCCATGAGTCCCTGGACAAGTCCTTCCAGCTTTAAAGAAAAACTTTATCATCTTATCCTTCCAGGAAGACCCGACAGACCTCATCTCATAAACATGAGCTTCAACCTGATCTTAAAAGTTTTCCTCTGGGTTTAGTTATTAACTCAAAAAAATGTATTTCACTCAAATGCGGCCATTTTTGTTTACATTGCAGTGCATTCTGGTTAACGATGTCACGTGGTTGCTGTTGCCTGAGTCCCATATAGCAGTAAATCGTCTCAATATTTTCTATTCAGTCTTTTCAATTTGAACCCGAGCGCAGAGCAACAATGAAGAAATCACTGAAGATGAGGACGATCAGACGGATGAAGACGAGGACGATCAGACGGATGAAGATGAGGACGATCAGACGGATGAAGACGAGGACGATCAGACGGATGAAGATGAGGACGATCAGACGGATGAAG
>JBAFTB010000008.1:4637924-4650310 GCA_037177355.1 Melanotaenia trifasciata | reverse complement strand
AGACGAGGACGATCAGACGGATGAAGACGAGGACGATCAGACGGATGAAGACGAGGACGATCAGACGGATGAAGACGGGGACGATCAGACGGATGAAGAGGATGATCAGACAGATGAAGAGGACAGAATGGACCAAAGTATCTGCAGGTTGTGCAGCAGCTACCTGCCACTGTACCACTGTACCACTGTACCACTGTACCACTGTACCACTGGATCCGATGTGCTGTCATCTGTTTGAGTTGCTGCTTCGGTCATAGTTGAAGAAAACTGGACACTTCCAGATGGCAGGACTAAATGAGGCGTCGTGTGAGAGAAGACTCTTCATTTGAGTCCTCTAGGAACTTGTCGACAAAATGACTCGGGTGAGAGAAGTAACGAGAACGTGAACGTGGCTCCTTAGGAAGCTGTGTCCATCCACAACGCTCCTCACCGTCTCTCAGAGAGCAGAGGACTCACATCGCTGCTGGTTCCAGTTTCCTCTTAACTGGAAACTGGAACCAAAAGCAGCTCAGTGCAGCATCGTTTCTGTAGATCCACCGTTAAAGACACAAACGAGACACGTTTACCTTCCCCTCTTTGTCTTCTTGTTTTAAAATCATGTCATTGTCCCAGAATGCATTGCACAGGTAAAATAGTGATGACCTTAAAAACGATTAAACAGACACGGTTTTTGAAGTAATCGGGAGTTTTCACGTGGCGGTGACAATAAATTTTAACAGAACATTAACATGTTAAGTCCAACAGCTTTTTAAATATCTATAAAACGGTTTGTGTGGTTTTCTCACCTTTTTTTACACTTAGTTATGCTGCTCCTCCTCAGATGTTGTGGAGGATGGTACTGGGACATTAACAGTGTGAAGAGTGGATTGAGCTGATAATTCACACCTCAGTGAACTGGAGTTTGTTCAGTTTTATTAATGATTGACTCCACAATGAGCAATTTAAACAAACACAATACCGCCAACACTGTTCGTCTGTTGTTGGACGACACGAGAAAGACTTATGAGGAACTTTGAACTTTTTTTTATTCGTCTTAGAGCAGTTTTGTGTTTGTCATGATACCAGGAACGTAGTCAGTATCAGCTACACGGAAATTCTGTGACATTTAACATCAAATGATCTGACAGATCATCCAGATCCACTTGTGACCACAGTACCTGACCTGGGACATTCCCATGAGGAGCTAAAAACAATGCAGAAAACAACCTGAATTTACAGGCGGTTTAATCTGCAAAAACTAATCTGAGAAAAAAAAAGCTGCAGGTTAAATGAGGAGGAGAATAAACAGTTTAACCTGGACCAGGACTCTGGGTCAAGACCCTGGACCAGTTCTGTAAAATAGTTTCTGTTCACATGTGATGAACTTGTTTGTTTCCTCGTCTGAGAACCGACATGTTTTAAATGTGTCGGTGGTTCATTCCTGATGGATCATCTGTCGGATTTTACACGTGTGCAGTTAAATGGATCTGGTGATGTTTATTTCTTGTTTCAGACGTTACTTAAACAACCAGTTTGGTTTGACTTTGTTGGGAAGTGATTCCCCACTCTGATCTCACATAGTTGGAAGTTGTTTAGCATGAAAACTGTCCGTCACCCCTTTCCTGATTGTTGTTGAAGATTATTATGATATAATTACTGTTACAGATAATTACGTTATTTCTAGCTGGGATTTATTTTGCCTCAAGTGGCACATTTAAATGTGATAAGTTAAAATAAAAGTGATTTCAACGTCATATCTATACATTTATTATTGTAGCTGTTACACCCAAACATAATCAATCAGGAGTTTCTGAGAAATCTTCAAACTGATATGAGGTCTGGATCAGTTCTGTGATGGTAGGGGTGGGATCAGAGGAGCTTTATGAGGTCTGGATCAGTTCTGTGATGGTAGGGGTGGGATCAGAGGAGCTTTTTATTTTTTATTGCGATTTTTCTGACCAATATTGTGATTTAGTTTACGTTTAATCTTTAAATACTAGCTTCTGTTCATGCATTAATATATTTCCTATACGAGACGGAATATTATCACATAGCATCAAACAAACGTTCTAACAAGGACATAAAGTTAAAATAAAGTTAAAATAGGAACAGCGTCCCTTACCAACTACATGACGCAACCTGTGGCCAAAACACTGAAGGTACATGGTTGAATCTGGGTTCTGCGATTATATGAGACCCCATAACGTTGGACACCTTAAGTAGGCCTGTCACAATAACACATTTTGCTGGGCGATAAATTTTCTCAGAAATTATCGCGATAAACGATAATATTGCACAAAACGATAATGTTGTCATTTTGAGACAAATTTTCAACTAATATAATGACAATGCCATAATAGTGCAAACACACCCTTTCAAAGATCAATAAACTTTCATTTCAAATGAACATTTTACACTGGAACTGGAAGACATTTTAAATAACAAAACAAAAACCATAAAAAGAATGGACTCTCCGTCTCATTAACAATGAATGAAAACCAAACACAATAAGTATGATGGATAATAAAGTCTGCTCTGTAAACAAAATTGCCTTGAAAAAAATATATTTAAAAAAAATTAAACATGAGGCTCAGACAGGGAAAACTGGCAAAGCTGGCTATTAAAAAAATAAATAAATAAATAAATCACACACGCCGGGACACCGGCCCTAAAGTAATGCGGTCCACTGGGAATCCTCTCGAACCTCTCGATTAGCCGGCATTGCTCTTGATGTTTATTTTGTCATATACGGTAGTATATCTGACTGTATTTGTGTAATGTGCCTGCGCATCACAGGGGTTATTAGGGTAGACTAGGAAGAGGGGGCTTTGTACTGACATTGTAGGCTACATGTGTGTGTTCTGCCTCCTTGTGGGGAGCAGCGAAACAATAAATGAGGAAGTGCTCGCAGCTATTAGTTCTCCATTTGACCTATTTACATATTTCAGCATAAGAATAGGAGCACAAGAGTGTGAGAAGCCACTTAAATGCGCGAGTCTCATGGCCAGTGTGTGTTGGCAGCCCTGCAAAACAAATGTGGTGTACCGGCTTGCACCGGCAAACTTATCGCGCTCATTTTTTCTTGCTGTGCAATTAATTGACTTATTGCTTATTGCAACAGGCATGACCTTAAGTCTGGGAAGACTTAGACAAAATAACACCTGACACTCTTCATCACTTGGCTTCCTTAAGGTTAGAGCTTCTTGGAAGTGTTGGGAGAAGGAATGGGAACGTTACAGAGATTCAAAGGTTCACAGAACCTATTTTTTCTGAAATGTTTCAGGTCTGAGATGAAAACTGTAGGAAATGAACAAATTAAACGAAGCTGATGATAAAACATGAAATAAGTCTGTGAATCTCTTTGTAGAGTTCAGATGTTTGTCCAGTTTAACAGAAGGAATAACAACATGTATCAGAGTGAAATTTATTTTAAATCACTCTTTTTAGTAATCTATTTTCTTTTTAATTCACTATTTTAAAACTGTTGCGTGTTCCAGTTTGGGCTTTGAGTCTGTGTTTGGTCTGCAGAGGCTTGAATGAAGACTTTTTTCTGCTGTGACCTTTACGGAGGCTAAATGTGTGAACTTATTCAGAAATATTGAAACATTTTTTCTTTAGCTCGCACGCTAACCAGATGAAAGCTGAGGTTGGTGGGTGGTGGGTTGGTTTGGAGGGGGTGAAACTCAACTTTCTTGTTGCAAAAATAATATTTCGTTCTGGGGGAAAAAATGGAGGCAAAGTGAAAGAGGAGTTTCATGATGCAGTGCCTGTGGGACGGCAACTCTGCTCTCATTTCCCTTTTTGTGTCCACATAACATCACTCTGAAGTGAAGATAAAACATCAGGTTTAGGAGGAAATCAGTGGTTATAAATGTGTAGGAAGAGAGGAAAGTATCTGTTTTACATCATATGTGAGTAATTTGAGTGATTCATCAGCATCTGGACATCCTCACTCAAACACTCAGTTTAATGAGAGATGTTTGAAACTTTTCACCACCTTTAGGAAAAAAAACAACAAAACAATACACTTATATGTCTCTGTGGTTGTTTTGTTTCTCCATTATGAATTTACTCTCACTGGCCACTTTATCAGGTCCACCTTGCTAGTACTTGGTGTGATAGCTTCAACGAGACGGTGGAAACCTTCCTCAGAGGTTTTCTCCATATTGACATGACAGCATCACACAGTTGAAGCAGGTTTGTCGGCTGCATCCATGATGAGAATCTCCCGTAAAAAACCCCAGATTAAGTTTAGTAAACTATACTTACAGTATTTTTCTGTTAATCTTTCTGCAAGTGCGGCTGTAATGTTGTTTAAATATGTAATGTAGCATCAACTCTTTAGCGTCCAGCGCTGTCTCCTAAACTGCGTGAGATTAAACATGTAATAATTAACTTTGAAATAACTATTGTTAGAAAATTGAAATGTCATTGTAGCCTATCTATTTCTACGAGGCTGTGGTATGATGTTCTAACAACGTATGACAGCTTCGTCTCCTCTAACCTGGGGTGGAAACACATGAGATGCTTTCGCATGTTTTTAGTATTATTATTATATTTTATTTTGGATTTTGAACACAGCAAGTTGGCAAAATAGTGGGGGGGCTGACCATGTAACACCCAGAAAGAGAAAACTAACATTTTAAAGTCAGTACGAGAATTGACTGGAAGCTAATGAAGTTTTGATAAAACGGGTGATGTGGGCCGTTCTGGGCGTACCCAATAAAAGTCTAGTTCTGCACTGAAGTCTGGTCCAAGTCGCCTTATTGAAACAAGTGAAAACAAAATTACAATAATCAATACAAGACAGGGTAAAAGCATTTCAACATTCTCCTAACTTCAGAGACAGATCTCAAATGAAAAAACAGTTTTTGGTGAGCTGTCAGGAAGGACCCTTGATCAAACACAAGCCCAGGGCTTCTGAGGCTGGTTTTAACAGCTGAGCCCAGACCACCAAGATGGTTTTTGATGAGGTGGATTTCTTTTCTTTCACAAGTCTTCTTGACCATGTTTCCGTGACTAAGGCCATGTCCACATGGAGATGAGTTTAGGTCTGAGTTTTTCATTGTGTGGATGGTTTGTCTACCAAAAAACGTCATTTAGGGAACCTGAAAACACTTATTCATATCTGAAGGTTAATAAATGTGAAAACTCCAAATTTTTGTTGCCGTGTTTACAACCCAAATTCACAAACCCCACCGACAGCTCCAACAGCGGAGGACTGCAGCGGTGCGTTTGTGCTGCAGAAACTACTGAACATGATTTGACTTTTCCAGCAAAATCTTACAAAAATCAAAATCCACACGCGTCTCTCTCTTAGCTAAACTGTCCGGTAGCTTCTTCTTCATAGGTTTTTCATCACATAAGTTTATGCATAATTATGCTCCATGTCTTCTTCTCTGTTTTTTTCAGGCCTGACAGATATACTACAGTGTTTTCAGTGGTTTTGTGTGGACATGCACATTTCTTGAAATGGTTTGGTCTTCGTGGAAAACCTCTGAAATGAAATTGGTTGTGTCTGCGTGTGGATGTAGGCTAAATGTTGCTGCCATGTGATTGGGTGATTAGATATTTGTATTACAAGCAGTAGAACAGGTGGAGCAGATAAAGTGGACAGTTAGTAAATGTTTCTTAATGTCTGCAGTCGTTTTGTGGGTCGTGCGTGGAAATTTTTGCACTTTCAACACATGAGATCAAACTTTTCTAGTTTTGGGTTCTGAGTTTTTTCTGTTTCTTGTCTTCAAACTGAAACTCAACTTGGGGGGAATTAAATCAGGATGTTGACGAGCAGCGGCTGCTCTGCAGTGTTTGTTGGTGTTTAATAAATTGGAGGGATGAAGAAGAGCGTCACTGTGGATGTGCAGAGGTGAAAGAGGAAGTGTGTGCAGCCGTCAGCAGACAGGATTCTGCAGAAGATCACAGCAGCACGGCCTCACATTAAACCCAAAACGAGGCTGCGTGGAGTTGATTTTACCATCAGCTCCCTCCTGATTAACCCGCCAGCTCCACCACAGAGCTGTGGGCTCACAGAGCTTCTGTCTGGGCCTCGACTGTATTTTCCGCTGCAGTTGTTTCAGATTTACATGCACATACAAAACAAACCAGCTCAGCATCTCATAGAGAATTAGTTGAATCTTTAGGTTTAAGTTCTTTTTCTCCAACTGAGCCTTGGAAGCTGGAGGTATCTGTTTCTTGTACCTGAATCAGCAGTTTTAGCACTAACAGAAAGTGTTTCCCTCCATGACTGACTTTAATTCGTATTTGTTTTGTTTAGTTCGGACATGCTAATAAGTCCAGAAACAACTTTAATCATTTCGGGAAGGGATCCAGGATTCAGACCTGGATTGGCTGGGAACTCCAACCACGACTCTGCAGCGTTGTTTTTCATCAGTGATAAAACATCAGACTGACTCTGAGGATCGTAATTTTTATTATTTTTTTTCTGAGGCTCAAACTAACTCTTTGTGTTTCTGTGGTTTCAGTGGACGGACCGTACTTGCAGATCCTGGAGCAGCCAAAACAGGTAACCCTCAAAGGGATCGTGACGCCGTCTCAAACCCACCATCGACTTCCTGTCTGCAGCTTTTTCTCCAGCAGACATCATTTCTTTTAACCTCGCTTTGCATTTTAATGTCAGGAAGTTTCTTTGAGCTTCTGTCAGGTTTAATGCTCTGAACATCCTGCTGTTAATGCACATCTTAAAGATGTCAGTCATAAAACAAAAAGACATTTTTTGTCAGTGATGAATTAAAAACCAGCAGCTTACAGCACGAGACCTTTCTTATCAAAGAAAGAGACCTTTAATATCACTGAACATTTACAGGAATCCTGAAATAAAAACTGGTTTTTATTAACTCCAAACATATTAGTTCCACAAAATGACTCTGTACATGGAAACATTTTTAAGTATCACATCTGCAAGTCACAATTGTTTGGGCACATATTGCATTCACTTGGTTTTTCTGAATCTGTTTTTCACGAGATAATATGCTAACAGACACGTGTAGAACTAGACAACAAGCAATTAGAGAATGATTCGTTTGAATCAGGTGTGCTGCAGCAGGGAGACGTCTAGGAAAGCTGCCCTAGAGGACCAGAGTTACTGATCCCTGCCAGTCATCCGGTTTTCCATCATCAATACAAGATCCGAATACAAGTCTGGACTGAGTTAAATCTTGTGCATTAAGCTGATTCAAACTGTTACAGTGAACGTGTGCTATACTCAGAACTGAGGTGGAAAATCCTGTTTCACAGATTCCAGTAAAAAAAAAAAAAACTTGAAAAATGTCGGTGACGTGTGGTGAAGTTTATGGTTCGTGAGGCACTGATTTATAATTGTAAGATCTGAAAAGAGCATCTTATTTCAATATTCATCCAACAGCACGAAACTACTGGTAATACTTCATATCCTATCAGCATTCCTCTTTCAATTACACTCACGCACCCACTGTTAGTAACTCTTCAGTGAGAAAAGTAGCTACTGGTCGTCCTAAAAGTCGCTAGAAATCGCTAAATGACATCTAATGTGCATAATAGCCTGGTACATGGAGGCTGCTGTGGAGAGGAATGTCATGGAAAGGCAAAAATGGATGAAAAGACGAGCTAAAAATGTTTAAAAATGCTAAACTAATAAGAATAAAACAAATTCTTTGGTTAATATTTTCTTTTATTCTACTTTAATTTTATTAAGTGTAGGTTGTTTTCTAATTAGGAGGCTGCAACATAAACTACTTTCATATACGTCAGTCTACAAAAGTCTCCAATACTGAAAAAGTCGCTAGATTTGTCACTAGTCGCTTAAAAAAAAAAAAAAGGTAGCTAAGTCGGCAACACACACACGTGTTGGTGTGTGAGTGCGCCCCCTCGAGGTGAGGCAGAGTACTGTTTGCCTCACCTGCTGACTTTTCTCTGCACTTCACTGTACGCTAAACAGGAATATTTCTCTCACAAATACATTAAATACATTACACAGACTGTAGAGATTCATGGAGTGCCTCACCTGCCTCCCCTGACCGCACATCACTGGTGTGTGTGTTCTGTTCCAATTGTGTGTTTTCTGTCTGTTTTCCAGCGTGGCTTCAGGTTCAGATACGGCTGTGAAGGTCCGTCTCACGGGGGTCTGCCGGGAGCCTCCAGTGAGAAGAACAGGAAGACCTACCCAACTGTTAAGGTAACCGTTCCTGTCTGTAGGTGCTTGCTGGGTGAAAACGTGCACGTTCTGGTTGGACTGAGTCTGCTGATTGTAGAGATAAAAGCCCACCTGGGGAGCAGGTGGCAGTTTAACCTCATTCCAGCGTGAGATGATGAGGAAGTGATGGACACAGTGTGACGGGTGTGTTCGGTTTGACAGCAGCAGGAGGAAGTAGGCTTCCTGCAGAGTAAATAACACCCAGTTTGTTCTGGTTGAGGAATCAGGTTGATCGTACCTCACATCTCATTGCTGTCGGGTGGATTCTGAAACCAGACTGACAGGTTTGGTGATATTAATACAAAACACTGAGGTCTGGGCTGAGCTGAACTGATATTAACACTCAGAACCACATGGCTGCTGTGACCGTTTTAACACAATCTGGAATTTATTTAATTAAACTAAAAGCAAGCAAGAACTGGAACCAAAGGGACCAGATGGATGAGGATCTGGTGATAAACACATGAAAACATGGAGCACGGAGGGAGCAGGGGCCTGTTCCAGAAGTCAGGTTATGTAGAAACTCTGAGTATGTTAACCCTGAGGTGAGTTTCGAGTACTTACAACTGCAGGAGTTTCTGCTCTGGAGGCTCAGTTACAGGACATGGTCCTTAACTGTGGGAGTTAGAAAATAAGCGAAAAAAGAAGAGGTGAGAGGACAGATAATGTATGCGTTAACACAGAATTTGTTGGGGGTTTAAATGATTAGATGTAGAAATAGCCACATCAAGGCATCGGAGCTCCATTGATGGTGGATCTGTGTTGTGGTTCGTGCGCCTCCCCAACTTTGGTTAAAACCCACTCAAAGCAGCTGATCGGGAACCAAAACTCAGAGTTGCTCCGCTCAGACTGGGTTAACCCAGAGTTCCTTCTTAGACTCAGTTAAGGCTGTTAATACTCTGCGAGACGCGAGAACTATTTTCTTGGTCTTGAGGCCACGAGAACAAAGTGACATCCTTTTGCGCTTGCGGACGTAAAAGGGGACAGTTCCCGACACATCAGCTGAGTAGAACTTTCTTCTCGTGGGGCTCTGAGAAGTATTATGTGATTGGTCGGACAATTTTCGGCTTTGATATTTTCCCTGTTGAGCGGAAATTTTTAATGAACAGCTGGTCGAGGTCGTGAGAAGGTGTTTCACCTGAACCATGGCTGCCCGTTTTCAGGAGACGTGATTGATGAGGAAGCTCTGATACCGAGAAGAGTTTTCTGATGGGGGAAAAAGTTTTCAGGACAGGTTGGAGCCGCCTTTTCCAGACAGCTGTGTGTACAGTATGACCAGTACTGGTGTTGTACAAGCTGCTGGTCCAAAGAAGCAGAAAAAAAAAAAGATTTTTTTCCCATTTTTTTGGCTCCAAGTTAAAAATGAGAACTTTTAAGCTTTTATAGGATTTATTTCCTCCAGTCCACTGGAGTCCGTTGGGCCCACGGGTGGACAAAAGTAAAATAAATTATAGACGTTGTTTAACTGAAACTACATTCTGCATTGAAACGACTCACTTCTGTTTTTCCAGTTTCTGAATTTCCAGGTCCAGCTGACTTTGTGCTAAGCTGTGTGAAACTTTTTTTTAAAAATGCAGGAAAAGTGCACGTGTTGAACCCTCTCAGCAGGGAAGTGTGGCTGTTAAAACCTCCTCATCCCCACCATTCTGACGTCCTCAAATGCGTCCAAAGAGCCAGCCAGCGTGTTCCATGTTGCCTCTAGAAACACCTCCATGTCTCATTGCTTTAAATGTGTTTAAAATATGAACACAATTAATTACATAAATTAGTTACTGCAGTTAACGTGTTATCTTTGACATATGATTTAATTCTTCCTAAGCCTTTGTTACTTGTTGTTGCTCATCTGGGATGAAGTAAAATGAAATTAAGAATACTTTATTAATCCACTAAGGTGAATTTATCAGGTTGTTTTTAAGCAACTTTTCCATGTCAGCATCAGTTAATCTGGGATCGACCTCCTGGTCTTTTGAAGACAGCCGTGAACTCAGTAGGATTACTTACACCTGGCTTTATTAGTTCCTCATCAGACTGGCATGGCGTTCATGAAACCAGTTTATCCAGGAGGCTCTGACAAGTCTTGGTCAAGCCCCACTTTTATCCTGGAACTCTACTTTTGTGAAACAGGCCCAAGGTGTCACGGAGATAAAGGAAGTAAACACAACAGAACGCATACGTAAGAAACCTCTAAATCAAACAGGAAGTAACTCAACTCATCTTTATTTATTTAGCACTTTATCAAGCACATGAGAACAATCCAAAGTGCTTTACTAAATAAAAGCAATAAAAGAACACAATGAAAACAATAAAGATAAAACAGGTAAAAACAACCATGTAAGTATTGATATAATGCATAATAAAAAAGATAAAGTAGCTGATTTATCATAATACCAGAAGGGCCAAAAAGAGATAAATGAGCAGAAAGCCCCTTCAAATAAATACATTTTAAGTCTTATTTTAAAACCTGGAGGAGTTTCTGAGGATTACAGACCAACATGAGGAAACAACAGAAACTGAACCAGACTAAAAACCAACAGATCAGGAAGCTTTTCCTTCGTCCACAGAGCAGCACACGGCACTGTGCACAAATCACCATCCATCAGCTGAAAATATGAGCAGATTCATGTTTGTTTCTGTGAAGATGTTCTGTCTGTTCTTGCCTTTGATACTCTATGATGTGTTAAAAATTTCCTACAGACAAATGCAGGTTTTAATGAGTAATTTCACCTTTTCTGTAGTACATGTTAACAAAGCTAAGGGTGGTGTGAAACAAGTCAGTTGTTACAGCAACAGCTGGAGTATGTTTTTATTAAATGGCAACTGTTTTCATTCATGGTACAGGTCTGGTTTGCTTTTTTGTCTTTAGTGGTCTTCACTGAGCAGGAAGTCCAGGCAGAAAAAGCTGTAAATAAACGGTCAGGACTTTTGATGATTAGACCTTCAATTTACCACACAGGCGTCATTGGTTTGTGCTCCACCTGTTGAGCTACGCAGCGACCCTGAAGCCAGTTTATAAAAACTCTGTGGGTACAAAGATTTTTTTTTTCTTTCTCGCTCTTTTTATTGTGATAGAAGGTGCAACAATAAAAGGCACAGAAAAAGACAACAAAGACAAAAACATAGAGGAGCTGGTACATGTTGGTTAGCGGGTAAAACGTGTGTATATGTGGTTTTGTGTTAGGTAGAGTAGGAAGGGTGAAAAAATAAATAAAAACAAACTAAATAAATTAATATTAACAATAGTGTTAAAAAATAATAACAATTTTAGCAAATTTTCCTAAGAATTTTTCTGTTTTGTGAGATGTTGGGTCTCAGGGAGGAAGAGTGGGAGAAAATAAGTGAATGAATAAATGTAGAATCTGTAGAAATGTGATCTAAAAGTAAGTTTTTCCATTGTATGACGTTGGTTTGGCTTTTTGATTTCCAGTTCATTAGCTTTGTTTTCTTTAAGTAAGTGCTAAAAGAAAAACTTCATTCAGAGAGATGTTTGATGTGTCACCTAGTAGACAGAGTGAGGAGTCCAGAGGGATGTGACAGAAAGAGATTCTGTTGTTTCTTTCCAAAAATTGTTGACCTGGTGTGCAGTGCCATATGGCATGGATTTAGGAATTATCAGGAGTGTTTTGCATGCAGTTAGTGCAGATGTCGGAGTGAAATCCTATTCTGAACATCCTGTGCCCTGTATAGTGAGTTCTGGGGGGATAACAAACATCTTTTAACTTTTTAAATATCCCATTGAAAAAAAACCTAAAATGTTGAGATGGTTTGTAAAACAACGGATGGAGGGGCGTGTCTGATTGTGTCTGATTGTGTCTGATTGACAGATGATGGGAGGGGCGTGTCTGTGTAATTGACAGATGGTGGGAGGGGCGTATCTGTGTAATTGACAGATGGTGGGAGGGGCGTATCTGTGTAATTGACGGCTGGTGGGAGGGGCGTATCTGTGTAGTTGACGGATGGTGGGAGGGGCGTATCTGTGTAATTGACGGATGGTGGGAGGGGCGTATCTGTGTAATTGACGGATGGTGGGAGGGGCGTGTCTGTGTAATTGACGGATGGTGGGAGGGGCGTATCTGTGTAATTGACGGATGGTGGGAGGGGCGTATCTGTGTAATTGACAGATGGTGGGAGGGGCGTATCTGTGTAATTGACGGATGGTGGGAGGGGCGTATCTGTGCAATTGACGGATGGTGGGAGGGGCGTATCTGTGCAATTGACGGAT
>JBAFTB010000008.1:4604240-4629796 GCA_037177355.1 Melanotaenia trifasciata | reverse complement strand
AGCCCTGTACCCTCACAGGACCCTGATCCAGCCCTATACCCTCATAGAACCCTGATCCAGCCCTATACCCTCACAGAGCCCTGATCCAGCCCTGTACCCTCACAGGACCCTGATCCAGCCCTATACCCTCATAGAACCCTGATCCAGCCCTATACCCTCACAGAACCCTGATCCAGCCCTGTACCCTCACAGGACCCTGATCCAGCCCCATACCGTCACAGAACCCCGGTCCAGCCCCGTACTCTCACAGAACTCTGATCCAGCCCTATACCCTCACAGAACCCTGATCCAGCCCTATACCCTCAGAACCCCGATCCAGCCCCGTACCCTCACAGGACCCTGATCCAGCCCCATACCGTCACAGAACCCTGATCCAGCCCCGTACCCTCACAGAACTCTGATCCAGCCCTATACCCTCACAGAACCCCGATCCAGCCCCGTACCCTCACAGAACCCCGATCCAGCCCCGTACCCTCACAGAACCCCGATCCAGCCCTATAACCTCACAGAACCCTGATCCAGCCCCTTACCCTCACAGAACCCTGATCCAGCCCTATAACCTCACAGAACCCTGATCCAACCCTACCGTCACAGAACCCCGATCCAGCCTCGTACCCTCACAGAACCCTGATCCAGCCTCGTACCCTCACA
Source organism: Melanotaenia trifasciata (assembly GCA_037177355.1). NCBI lineage: Eukaryota > Metazoa > Chordata > Actinopteri > Atheriniformes > Melanotaeniidae > Melanotaenia > Melanotaenia trifasciata. The sequence continues at coordinate 4,629,145 of JBAFTB010000008.1, read as the reverse complement.
GAACCCTGATCCAGCCCCGTACCCTCACAGAACTCTGATTACAACTTCCTTTAACACTGATTATGAAATCAGTTAATTGATTAGTTAATCACTTCCTGTTTCTACAGGTGATGTTTTAACAATCAGACTCAGGTTTTTATGTGTGGCTGTCACAGAACCCCGATCCAGCCCCGTACCCTCACAGGACCCTGATCCAGCCCCATACCGTCACAGAACCCTGATCCAGCCCCGTACCCTCACAGAACTCTGATCCAGCCCTATACCCTCACAGAACCCCGATCCAGCCCCGTACCCTCACAGAACCCTGATCCAGCCCTATACCCTCACAGAACCCCGATCCAGCCCCGTACCCTCACAGAACCCTGATCCAGCCCTATAACCTCACAGAACCCTGATCCAGCCCCTTACCCTCACAGAACCCTGATCCAGCCCTATAACCTCACAGAACCCTGATCCAGCCCTATAACCTCACAGAACCCTGATCCAGCCCTATACCCTCACAGAACCCTAATCCAGCCCTATACCCTCACAGAACCCCGATCCAGCCCTATAACCTCACAGAACCCTGATCCACCCCTATACCCTCACAGAACCCTGATCCAACCCTACCGTCACAGAACCCCGATCCAGCCTCGCACCCTCACAGAACCCTGATCCAGCCTCATACCCTCACAGAACCCTGATCCAGCCCCGTACCCTCACAGAACTCTGATTACAACTTCCTTTAACACTGATTATGAAATCAGTTAATTGATTAGTTAATCACTTCCTGTTTCTACAGGTGATGTTTTAACAATCAGACTCAGGTTTTTATGTGTGGCTGATTTTAAACTGACCTTGTTGATTGTGGAAACTTTATCAGAGACTTCAAAAACCATAATGAACCACGATGTAAGAACATATCAGATGTCGGTTCCTATTCCTAAAACTTTTAAAGTGTCAGTACTTCCTGTACTCAGGTTGCACCAGGCACTTTATATAATAGACACTTTGAGCACAGTCTGCTTCTTTTGCACTATAGCTTTTACTTTATCATCACCTTGTTTTTGTTCATGTGCTTGACTTTTTTATCTATTTTCTCACTTTGCTTCTACCAGCAGTCTCTGAGCACCGTGGCCTTGGAGAACAACCATTTTGATTTTCTGTATGTACTGACATATGGCAAATTGACATCAAAGGAACTTGACTTAACTAAAGAAACGACAGAAAGCTTCTCTAAGAAGGATCAGACTGTGATGAAGACTAAAGCTGCTCTGACCAAATTTTCACTTTAAGATCCTCAGAACCGGACAGACTTTGCTTCTGACTTAGATACTGGATTTTTAGTTTTGTAGTAACATGTGTTAGTAAATCAACTGTTTCCTGTTTTCATGGTGAAAATATGAAGAATTGAAGATTTTTGGACTTTGTACATGGCTGTCAGAATGTTCGGTTTGCGTGACGTTGGTCCACAGGAAGTTCTGTGGTGAAGACGCAGGAAGTGTTTCCTCTTCATGCAGGTGATGTTGGTGTAGGTGTGTCTGCTGCAGAGTGTTATCAATTATCCTGAAGGTGTTTTCCAGTCAGCTTCTGATTAAAAAAAACTTCCGGACTTCTTCCTGATAGTTTCTTGAAGCTGCAGGTTTGAGGAATTTCAACATCTTGTTTTTAACTGAGAGGACGAAGTTATCAGAGAGCTGACCAAAACAGTTTTAATGGTACTTGTTATTTTTCCATGCATGACTGGGTGTTAACCACATTTTCCACTGATCGAGAGAATAATAACTGCAATTGATTGGGTAAGAATAGAAAGGTCTTGTTATGACAGTTGTACAATTCATGTTAGGTCATGTTAAGTTTTTTTCTTCGACCATAATACGTCTTCCTCCATAGGCCTTATCAGAACCAGGTCTTTGGCTATAAGAGTTGTGATGCCGTTGGTTATCTCCATCCACCTCATGCTTGTTTTTGTTGTAGTCAGTTCCTCTAACAAAAATGTTTACCTCTGATCTCTGGATCTCTCATGCGGGAGACTCGAGTTCGAATCCTACAGGGCACATATGACAATGGGGCAAATATTAACACTTTCCAGTTGGGTCCTTAGGCGAGATCCTTAACACCACTACCTAACCACCTCGAACAAGGTCTGCATCAGGTGCTGAGGAACCAGGGTATTATGGTGAGAAATGGGCTACTGGAACACAAAATAAACACCACTGAACACGGGATGCAAACACGGCACTGTTGGCATGCTGCTACTCTCTGTCTGTCTTTCCGTCCGTCCAACTAATTTAAACCTACAACTTCAGATCAAAACGAAAATAAAAACTGGTAGTTGGTCTGAACCAGTTTGCATTGGTTTACTCTTCAGAACTCGAGCTCAGGTCTTGTTGGATGCCTGAACTTCTTGGTTTGTTTTAAAATTGAACCAAACAAAAATCAAACATTAAGCTGAAATTGTTGAAAGACAGTTTCGTTTGTAATCAGAAAGTGAAGTGATGGTGGCAGCTCAGCAAGCTGTTGTCTCCTGTCGGTGGTGGTGTAGCGATGACTCATTTATACCCGTAGAAAGTTTCTCTAAACCACAGCAGAGAAATAAGGAGCTCTCACACACTGCTGAAGCTGTCATGATTTATCTGTGGAGCTCAGAATGACTTCAGAAACCAAAACCAGAAGTTCACCTCATCTGACAAAGTTTATCCAGAAATTCAGCATTAAATTTGTCAAAATAACTCTGGAGGGAAGTTTGTTGTTAACTTTGTGTGTGTGTTGCTGTGTTTTCTGTCGTGTGTCTTTTAGATCTGTAACTACCAGGGTCAGGCTCGGGTGGTGGTCCAGCTGGTGACGGCGCTGACCTCCGGCCCTCAGCTGCACGCTCACAGTCTGGTGGGAAAACAGTGTGATAAAGGCATCTGCATCGCTGACCTGCAGTCTAAAGATGCCAGTATCAGGTGTGTATCACACACACACTCACTCAGTCCGAGCAGGAGAGTTTCCAGATGTGGCACTCACCGTGGTTCTGTTCTGGTTCTGGTAGTTTTCCAAACCTGGGGATCCTCCATGTGACAAAGAAGAACGTGGCAAAGACTCTGGAGGAGAGGATGATCGAGGCCCTCAGGATGGGATACAGCTGTGGAGTCACCATCCACCCGGAGATCGACGCCATGCAGGGGGAGGTCCGAGTCCCCCGAGAGCTTAACGGTCAGTGAGTGTGTCCACCACTCAACTAAAAAACTGGCTGATGTGCAGGGACATAGACAGGAAACTTTGAAATGAATCCCTCTAGCAGAGGGTTGATGTTAAAAAATGATAAGTCGTATAAAGAGGTGTGTAGCAACCAATAATGTAAACTGTCCCACTAGGAAAAATTTGTCTTAGGCTTTCACCCCAGCTGTAGCCATGAAGTGCTGGACAACATTCAATCAACCGTCAATGTCAGACATTAAACAGAAACCATACCAACAATTCACAGGTCGTTGTAAATGATCTTTGAGAACCATTGATAAGAAGGGGCATAAAAACGGATTACATAAAGGAGTACACATAAGTAAATAAAATTTAAAAAAAAAAGATAATAAACAATAGTCATAAAAACAACATCCTTGATCCGTCCCCTTTGTTTGTATTTAAAGGCCCAGTTGACACAGGGACAAATGAGTGTTTAAATCTATTTACCCTGCATCGAGGGACCCTCGATGCTCAGCTTGTACTCCCTGAGCAGAACATGGGTCATGTTGTTGATTATTTTTGGGCTTGTCTGTGAAGGCCTGTTTATAGATGGCCTGCATAGACACGTGATCTTCAGCGCCTGTGATTTTCCATGCAAATTTTAATAAGCGTAGCAGCTTATTTTCCTGTTGCACAGCGAGGTTACCGAACCAAGCGGTGACTCTGTATCAACATGACCCTTCTGTTCACGCCATGAAGTCACTGCTGCAGTCTGCTACAGACGTAGTCAACATGAGTGGTCCAAGCTGAAGAACTGTCAATGAATACTGCCGGGCAGGAGCTGACCTGTTCAGTGTTGTGAGTGTAGATAACCACAGGCTTATGTTCACCTACACCCCAAGTTTTTTTTTTCTTTTTAATTAAGAACCAGCTACTGTGAAGTAACACATACTCCCATACTGAGAGTTCTGGGTGCGGCCAGAATAACATAATAAATGCATCTGGAAAGTATTCACTTTTTCCACATTTTGTATTACATCCTTATTCCAAAATGGAATAAATTCTTTTTATTCCCAAGATTCCACACACAATATTTAACAAGTGAATAAAACACTAAACAAGAAACATTATGTTTTGTGATTAGTGACAGAATCTTAATAAAAATAAACAGTAGCATGCCTGAATGGGAGTAGGTAGAATACCCCATAATAACAAAACTGTGATTACAGCTAATTTTTATTGTGATGCCATAAGCTAGGCACACCAGCTGTATCTTTGGAAAGCTTTGCCAATTCCTCCTTGCAGCGCCTCTCAAGCTCCATCAGGTTGGATAGGAAGGGTTGGTGCACGGCCATTTTCAGATTTTTCCAGAGATGTTCAGTCAGGTTCAAGTCTGGGCCACACAAGGACATCCAGTCGTCCTGAAGCAACTCCTTAGATAGCTTGGCTGTGTGCTTTGGGACATTGTCCTTCTTAAAGATGAACCAGTCTGAGTTTGTTTTCTCTCATTTCAACAGAATCTCATTAGTTTTCAGTGGGAGAAATTTATCTTTTTTTTTTTTTTTTTTGCTATTTTCGTAAACACAAAAGTCCTAGTATACGCCTCCTGATTGAGCCAGGCCTTTTTGTGTTTTCGTTTTGTTTTCGTCTTCTTAATTCTCAAGTTGAATGTATTAGGACATAATGACACTGTTTCAGTATTTGCTGAACAAAAGCTATATGTTCTGTCTAAAAACTTGTTCCTTGTTTTTCCAGAGTTTTAAATGTGTTTTGGTTTCTTCTCGTCAGACCACCAGCGCAGCCTGATCAGCAGCGCAGCAGCCAATCAGGCTAAAGAGATGGACCTCAGTGTGGTTCGGCTCATGTTCACGGCGTTCCTGCCCGACAGCGACGGCGGTTTCTCCAGACGACTTGAACCCGTGGTGTCAGAGCCGATCTATGACAGCAGTGAGTCTACACACTCACAAAAACACACACTCCTGTACAGTCTGAAGTGGATCCATGGGTTTGTTGTTGGTTTTAAACCGGGGCTGAGTCCTCCATCGTTACCCTGACAGCAGCATGCTTGATCAGAGCTGGAGTTCATGAACACTTGCAACTCTACTTCCCTCTATTATCAACTTTTCACAGTAGCTGATCTAAACTTCATCCAACCATTAGAAGTATAAATATATAGGAACAGATTAATCGGTATGCTGCATGGTGGGTTGGTGGTTAACCTTGCGACGAGGTCGCTCGTTCAGCAGGCCTTGCTGTGTGTAGTTTGCATGTTCTACCTGTGTATGTGTGGGTTCCTCCCACCATCCAAAGACTTGCATGTTAGGTTAAGTGGTCACTCTAAATTCTCCCTAAGAGTGTGAATGGTTGTTTGTCTCTCTCTGTTGGCCCTGAGATGGACTGGCGACCTGTCCAGGACGTACCCTGCCTCTCACCTGCTAATTGCTGGGATAGGCTGCAGCTTCCCCGCAACCCTGAATTGAAGTGGTATAGAAAAGTGATGGATGGATGGAGATAAATCAGTGTTTATCAGCCATGAACAGGCCAGTCGTTCACACCTCAGTCAGAATGATCAGTTCATAAATCCAACATGTTCATGTTCCTTGAATATTCCTGCTCACTTACATCCAGATACGTCCTCATATATGGTAGCAACACACCTTTTTAAAAATCAACTGGAAACTGGTTGTGTTCCTCCTTGAAGTGATGGAGAGGAAAAGAGAATGAATTTCTGCTGAGTTTGAACCAAACGTCTGTTCAGTTCACTCATTCAGGTTCAGTTAACCTTTATTTGTGCTGCTTTTAATGCACATAAGGGGACGGAACCAGTAGAATCCAGTAGAACCCAAGAAAACGTTCACCTCTAGATGTTGTTCTCTTGTGAGGCTCTTTGGTTAGCCTTGATTGGTTTTAAATATTCTGTAGAAATAAAGATCTTTAAACAAACACATTCCCAGCATCATTCCAGATCCTTCCTGTTCGTGTTGTTGCTGATTTGTCCAGAGAAACAAAACTTATTGTGACAGCCAACACAGATGGTCTCATCCAGCTCAGCGATGGTTGGAAATGTCCGACCTGTCTCCTGCTTCCTGTCAGAGACCAGAAACCCACTGAGATCTTCACCAGAACAGTGTCTGTCCAGTTAATCTGACTCTGGAACACTGGTCCACATCCCAGCAGAACTCTAACAGGATGTAGGGAATCTGATCTCACCAATCAGCTGACAGTTTCTCTTCTACCAGGTTCTGTGTAGATTATATTTACACTTATATTTAGACTAGTACATATGATTTTATTTATTGATTTTAGTTCAGCCTTTAACCCTATACAGATTCATGTCCTTCTTCAGCGCTTGTTAGACTTGAGGGTGATGGGGGGGGGGGACTGATCCACTGGATTAAAGTCTCAAAGAGTTCAAGTTGAGGATGTTCTGTCTGAGGAGGTTGTTTTAAAAACGGGAGCACCACAAGGTTGTGTGATATCACCACTTTTATTTTCAGCCTAAACAAACTTAATGAGAATGAATGAAAGTTTTTAAAAATGCTGGTAATTAGTGGGCCTTTTTTATTGTGATGTTGATGACTCTGAATATGTTGCTCATGTCTCTAAACTGGAGCAGTGGTGCCGAGCTAGCTCCCTGCTAATTAATGTTGGTTAAACTAAGTAGCTAATCTTAAATCAAACATCACTGACACTGTGTGACCAGACTGTAAATACAGTCCAGTGTTTTAAATATCTGGCTACACACGTAGATGATAAGCTAAGCTTCACTAACAGCACAGATCAAATATGTGAGAAAGCCAGCCAGAGACTGTTTTTATTAAGGAGGCTAAAAGAGTTTGAGGTCACTACTGATGTTTTACAAAAGGTGTATGTGCGTCTTATTCAGAGCATCCTTGTTTTAAATGGGGTTTAGACATTTGACTGTAGTAAACAGGAACAAATTAAACAGGGTGGTGAAAACGGCGGGAAAGATCGTTGGCTGTCAACATAAGACCTTAGATGAACTTTACAGCTATGCCATCTAAAGGAGCGCGCCATCAATAACTAGAGATAAAACACACCCCTTCACAGGTTTGAGTTACTCCCCTCAGGCTGGCACTATAGAGCACCTTTAGCAAAAAGAAAAAGCTCCACAAGTTCTTTTATACCTACAACAAATTACGGTAGCTGATAGGTTAGAGTGCAGGCTGCATTACACGCTTGACTGTTTCTGGGTCTGATGTGTGTGTAGCTTTTGTATTTTAAGTTGTATTGTAATTACACACTAAATACCAATACTGTAATACTGTGTATAAGTACAGCCAATAAATTAAAGGTCCAGAAGTGGGTCTGCTGGTTTCCAGTCAGGTTTTTGTTTTTTTGGACTTGTTCACTTCTTCATGTTTGGATCATTTTACTGAATCTGGTAACAGCTTTTAACAGCAGAAACCTCCCTCCTCTTTACAGTGAGGAGCTCATATTTGTTTTTACTCTTCATTCTGTGGACATGTTTCTTTTTTTTGCTGCCTGGTTTCATTTCTCTCTTCCTGCTGGCCTGGTTTCTGAACGCTTCAGCTTCCTCTTGAGGAACGAAACCGGCTTTGAGTTCTGTTGCACTTTCATTTTACCACCTTAACCATGAGCACCCAGAACTTTACGCTTCGTAGTTTCTGTCCTTGTATTTATCTTTTGATCCAAGCAACCATAGGTAGAATTTCAGATTATTTTTCATCCGAAGTCTTTGTTTAGCCCTTTAACAAAATATAATAATAATAATAAGAAGAAGAAGAAGAAGAAGAATACATGTCATATGTATATGTAAATTACTATTTGATGTCAGAATTATTGTAATGCAAAACCTGTCCACCAGGGGGCAGAAGACAAGCGTCAGATGGTATACTGTGTGGATTTGAGCAGTTTTTACCACATGATGATGAAGTAGGTCTCAGAAACTAGATATGATAGTCGGAGAGGAACTGGCATTTTCTTCATCCAGAATTTTAGTTTTCTGATCAGATTTTTGATGACGCTGCTGCTATAAATAAACTTCACTCACTGATTTGTTTATTTTTCTATTTTTATTTATTAAAAAACAACCTTTAAACAAAAGGACTGAAGGTCCAACAAACTGTTGAGTTTCAGCTTCTTTTCGGATAAGTTACTAAAATTAAAAACCTGACATTTCTTTGTGAAAGGGAACTGATTTATAGATTATTGTTCCATTGATCGTCTAATCAACTGAGCTCAACTCTGAATTCCCCCTGAAGAACAGAATCAGAAATTTTCGTGTTTTTCCTGATACCAGATGTATGGATGTAATAACGTCTGCTCAGAGGCTGGACAGCAGAAATGTTTCAAGCTTTAAGTTTATAGATTCTTCTGTCTTCGGTGAATCTGACATTAGTGGCAGTTTTATGGTTGGTTTTCTGTTGCTGGGACCTGGATTAAACCATATTTAGACACAAGGTGGATTCATTTAATCTGAATTGTGTTCTATCAACCAGCCGGTAATCTAAGTTTAATCTCCAGCTTCTCCTCTTTGTTTCCTCAGAGGCTCCAAACGCTTCCAACCTGAAGATTGTGAGGATGGATCGCACTGCCGGCTGTGTAACTGGAGGAGAGGAGGTCTACCTGCTCTGTGACAAAGTCCAGAAAGGTGAGGCAGAATTTAAAACCTGTCCATAATGTCACTTTTCCACTTAACAAACAGAAAATGTTTATCGTGTTGGGAGGGGTTTCAGAGTTTTTGTTGTACTGGAGGAAGTCCATCTTCAGGGACTTTCCCTCCAATATGCAAATCCCTGAGGAGGAAAAGTCATGCTGTGGTGATGTTGTTTTCCTATATCAGAGCTGTGTTTTGGCTTGTTTTGACTGCATCTGATCTGTGACTGTGTATCCTAACAGGAGAGAGATGGAACTACACCTGATGTGTAATAGTTACTGCACAAATGTAATAGAAACTAAAATATTTATGGATTTTATCTCTCAGAAAGAGCTTACCATCAGTCTTTTCATTAACCTTAAAACTTCATCTGTCTTCCATTCTTTTAAATCTGATAGAACCAGACAGGACAGATCAGCTGGACATATATATATAGTTTGTACAGGTAATGTCATCCCACAGCCTTTTGGATCATTAAAAAATTATTCCATCATAGTGTCAACTATTTTCACTGAAGGTGTCGTTTTTTTTTTTATTTGATTATTATTAATTTTTATGAAACAGTAGCTAACATATCAATCAAAACTATATATATATATATATACTTTTATATATATATAAACTTTTATATATATATACTTTTATATTTTATATCATTTTATACGTTTTTATTGCCCATTGACTTTCATAATCTTTTAGCTTAAGGTGTACAGATCATAGAAATATGAAGTACTCCAAGAAATGACCATTTCTATTACAGTTTTTAAAGGGTTCAGAAATTAGAAGAACCTGGTGTCAAACTGTGGAAATGTTCTGACCACATAAAAATTAGCTTTAGTTTAGATTAATTTAAAAAAGTACAGAAACTACTAAATAATTATTGTGACAAATGAAATCCTACGGATCTTGTTGTGGATGTTAGTAGTTAATTCGTGAGTTGGTCTTGTAATGAACAGTGCCTGCTTCATTTTTTGTTGTAGTTTTTTTTTATCTTTTTCTTTTATTTAAATTTACTCCTGTGTTTTTTGTCTTTCTTTTATGTCCTTTATTTTACTTTTACTAAACAAAATAAAGATTAAAAGATAAAAAAAAAATGTTACCATGGTAACTCCGCTGGGACTCATGATAATGGAACAGAGTTCTCAAATTCATGAGCTGGACTTATCAAAGTACTGTCGGCTGTTCCTGTTTCATGGAATACCTCCCTGATATGTGCGTTTGTGTCTGCAGACGACATCCAGGTTCGGTTCTACGAGGAAGACGAAACGAGGGTGACCTGGGAGGCTATGGGAGACTTCTCCCCCACAGACGTCCACAGACAGGTCGGTACCAGCAGGCAACAGACAAACTCACATCTCAGCAGAAATCAAAACCACATCAGCTTTTCTTATCAGAAAAACAAGAAATCTCCAGTTCCTTCACGTCTGCGTTTGTTTTGAAGGCCTCATTTCTTCACATCCTAGCTGTTGGAGATGCGGAGAGGACGCAAAGTGACTAAATTAAACCTTTATTTTAAACCGTGACACAGCTGCATCACCTGATCTTTTGTTTTCATTTTTATTTTTTATCTGGTTGTGATAAATATGTAATAACAATATAAATGTACTTAGTTTTAATTTATAATGTGGTTTTAATGTTCCACATCCTTAATTCAGACATTAGAGACACTAACAAGTCTTCCATAAAAGACACATAAATATGTCTTTGCTCCGGCAGCTCCTGCTGCTCCAACCAGCAAAGACATATTAATGTTTAGGACTACTGCCAGAATCGGGACAATAAAGTTAGAAAGTTAGGAGGTCCTTCAACAATATTAGTGTCATTCTGGACATGTCACTGTAAACAAGGGGGATAAATAATTTAATCTAATCAGGAAGATCATTTATTGTAATTCTGTAACCTCCGGCAGGATAAAAGCTCAGGCTTTATCGAGTTACCATGGTGACGTCTTAAAACATGCTGCTGTCAGCTTCCTGTACTAGTTTGCATTTTGTGTTTTTCCAAATTTTCGATACCAAAATTTTAATTTTTACAACAAAGTTAAATCTTATTTGTCTGCATGGTTAGTAACACTCTTCTGGATCTTTTCTGTTAACATGTTGCCGTGACAACAGTTTGCCATCGTCTTTAAAACTCCGAAGTATCGAGACCAGAACCTGCAGAAACCGACGTCTGTGTTCGTCCAGCTGAAGAGGAAATCGGACAACGAGACCAGCGAGCCCAAACCCTTCACCTACCACCCTCAGATCATAGGTACGTCAGCTGACTGCCCTCAGATCAGGTTTCAGGGTTGATGCCTTGCTCAGGGGCATTACCCTAACAAATCATTAATCATTGTGTGTACAGACAAAGAGGAAGTTCAGAGGAAGAGGCAGAAGACATTGCCAAACTTCCAGGATTTCAGTGGTCACGGAGGAGTAGGAGGAGGTCTATACCGAGGAGGAGGAGGTCCAGCTGCAGGAGGTGGACCTGGATCAACAGGAGGAGGTGAAACCAGAAACATAAAACCTTTCTGAAACATGCATATATGAGTTGGTTGAGTTGTGCTGAGGGAAAACCTTCCTACACGCTGATGTTGTTTCATCTATTCTTCAGGATACTTCCAGTTTCCCACATACAACTATGGAGGAGGAGGAGGTGGAGGTGGAGGTTTCTCCACAGGATACTCAGCTGGTCTGGGGGGAGGAGGAGGAGGAGGAGGAGGAGGAAGTGGCATCAAACATGGTGAGGAATAAATCTGCTTGTCATAAAGAACCTGAGTGTAGTTTGTCCACAAACTTGTGCCCTGAAAAGATGTGTTGGCCCTTTTTTCTGTTCATAGCAGCTGGTTTTTGGACTTCGAAGGGAAATATCTATAAATCTGGAATCTGTGGAGAGCGTTCAGTATAAAGCTCAGACTACTCTGCACCAAACTCAAAAATATTTGACAGGCAGTCATATATTTACTATAAAAACTGGGATGCTGTGTAAAATGTAAATATAAAACAAATAACAAAATTCAAGGTTTGGAAATTTCTTTAACATAAGAAGATGCAGAACATGAGGTCCAGACACCAAATTAGGGTGTTTTTAAATGGACTTTGGTTAATTTGGACAATTTTATCCTAAATTTGGGTTAATACTTAACAAAATACCTAATAATAAGTTAAATAGGTGGGTAAAGTGTTTATTCATGTATAAACTAAGGTATGATCTTACTTATCCACTGGATATCTGATTTTAACAATAAACTTCTAAAAGTTGATTTACATCCAGTTCTCACCTGATCTCTGTGGAGTCGATCAGAATAAACTTTTTCTGACTGATCACACTTGGTTTGTAGATGTAAGAAAATGAGGCTCCTGAAACTTGTTTTCAAGACGGAGTTTAATTCTGCCTAACGCTGGAATATTTCTGTACACGTAAATATAAAGAATGAATGCGTGTTTTTAATAAGACTGCTTCTGGTGTAAAAGAGCAGCGAAAGGTTAACTCTATGCTGTAAACTGAGATGCTGCAGCTGAAGTGAACTTTTTAAGGAAGTGGAATCAACACTAATCAATAACCTATAATCTCTTTGTTCAGTTTGGAGAATAACGTTGACAAACTAAAAGATGTCAGACTAAAGGTCCGAACCAAGCGATGAAAATCAAAGGCTTGTGTTTGTGTTAAAGCTTCGCAGGGCAACGATGCTGATGACAGCGACGATGACAGCGATCCAGATAACGATTCCACGTCTGGCGCTGTGCTGCGAGCTCCAGGAGGCCCGGAGGAGGGGGAGAGGATGGAGGACGGAGGGGTCAGTGTGGAGCCAGAAGCAGACGGAGGTACGACTCATGAGTCCTGGCTGTGATGAAGGTCTGTGGGGTAATAAATTAATTTACTTTAGCATCGTCTGTGTGTGTGTGTGTGTGTGTGTGTGTGTGTGATGCAGAGCTGGTTCAGGTGACCCACATGCAGCTGGAGGCTCTCTTCCAGTACTCGGTCACAGGCGATTCAGCGTACCTGCTGGCCCCACAGCGCCCACTGATGATGGCGCAGGACGAGGACGGAGACACGTCAGTATGCACACACACATCTTTAACAGAGCACACACTCTTCTTTACTAACGCTCCTCTCTGCTTCAGAGGGCTGCATCTGGCTGTTCTCCATAGCCAGCAGGTGGCGCTGAAGAGTCTGACACAGGTGGTGTCAGCTCTGCCTGGAGAAGAAGTCCTCAACACCAGGAACCATCTGTATCAGGTGAGACTCGGTTTTAATGCTTCTGTGTGAAAATATTTCCAGTTTATCATTTATCCCCAAACAAGGGGAAAAGTCTTAGAAAAACTAAATTTAGCAACATTCGAGGTGAAAAATCATCCTAACTCCACTTCTAGAAAAGGTTTTCTAAAATACCGTTAAAACCTGCATTTGTAAATGAATGTTTATTTACAGACATGAGAATCTTAATAAATGTATAATTTGAGGTCAGCAGGTTCATGTATGGACGTGTCGTGTCCTGGATGGTTGGAAGTTTGCTGAGTTTTCATTGTAGGTCTTGAACAGATCTTCTGGTTTTGTTGGTGTACAGGTCGTCACTGGCTGGTGAAGTTCATGTTTTAGTCTGGAAGCTTTCTTTTTTATAGATTCTATTTAGTTTATTGTTTTTGGCTCAAGTCCATTTCATAGTGATTTTATCAGACGTCATCAGTAGCTTTTGTCATACCCTGTATTCTTTACTGTTAAATCACCCATCAGTCATAACACAAAGGAAACGTTCACATTTCAGGACCTGAAAATATCAAACATATTATTGGACGTGCTATTCCCAACAATAATCCACAATAATCCTTAACTCGTTCAGTTTCTAACAAAAATGTTGTATACGCCACAAAGACCCAACTGGAAGGTGTATATTAGAATATATATATTTTTTCTATAATATTATTAAATGTTGTCTGATTGAATGAGCAGAACATGTAGCAGGTGATTTCAACGTTTACTACATTTCCCAGACTCCTTTGCACCTGGCAGTGATCACTCAGCAGAGGACAGCTGTGGAGGCGCTGCTGCTGGCCGGCGTCGACCCAACACTGACAGATCGTCATGGCAACACGGTGCTGCACCTGGCAGCCCAGCAGGAAGGAGGTGGGATGGTTCAGTTTTTACTGCAGCACCGAGAGATCCAAGGATTGCTAGACTACAGCAACACAGCAGGTACACACACAAACACAGGAGTAAACACACACACAGATGACTGCTGAGTGCTTAATGTCTCTGTTTCCATGGTTACAGGACTGTGTGCAATCCACCTGGCTGTTTTGGCCAATCAGCTGTCTTGTCTCAGGGAGCTGCTGGATGGCGGGGCCAATGTGGAGGTTCAGGAGCGCAGCTGTGGACGGACCGCCCTCCACCTCGCCACGGAGACCAACAACGTGTCGCTGGCCGGCTGCCTGCTGCTGGAGGTAAACATCAGGCAGTAAATGTTAATTTGTTGTTCTGTTTGTTAATGTGGATGAGTAACGGGAAACACCAAAACGTTGTATCTTCAAAGATAAAAACAGCTTATTAGGTTGTGTCATTTTAAATCTCCTTGTGTTTATTTCGATTGCCAGGGAAACGCAAAGGTGGACTGCTGCACCTTTAACGGCTCCACCCCCCTCCACATCGCTGCAGGGCGAGGATCCATCAAGCTGACAGCTCTGTTGATGGCTGCAGGTGAGTCTGAAGTTCCTCCTGTTCCTAACAAATTTTTCATCACATTCTTTTAGAGAAAACCTTCATCATCCATCTCCATTGGTTGGTTGGAGTGAGTAAACTGGTGAGTGGTCAGCAGGTGGCGCTGTAGGCTACGTTACACATAGTGCACTAAACAGAGTGGTCAGGAATCTAAATGTGGAGGAGATAAATGGAGACTTCAGTTTCCTGTCAGTTTCTGACGTGTTAATTCAGCAGGAACAGCTGGAGCTGTCACATTTAAAATGCAGATATCCTAATATGAAGCTCTGTGGTACCTCCATTAGTCCAGGAAATATTCAGAGAACCAAACCAAACCAGAGGAGAGTCAGAAATCTTAACTTAACAGTAGAGAAAACAACACATCAGCATCATCATCATCGCTGCCCTGAGCGTCATCTTAATCTGCAGTATTGTTTTCATCAAAATCCTCCAACATTACAGAAAAATCTGCTCTGATCTTAATCTTTGAGCAGCTGCATACCTGCAGAGCTCCACATTCAGCTCCAGAAAGGTGAAGTCAGACGAAGATCCAACCTATGGTGCATTCACACCAGGATAATCCAGTAGACTTTGTTCGATTGGGTATGCTGAGAAATGTTCTACCTACGTTTGCTTTGCTTTGCTTTTACACTGGACTTCACAGAAGTGGGCCAAACCATCTGGACACAGTCACAATAAATGCTCGCAAGAGGCAAAATTTTCCAAAACAATTACTAACCAAGAAGGAAAAACGCAGGATGAAGAAGAAAATCTGGCTCATTGATTAGCCAGGACCAAAAATGTCTCGTTCACTGCAAGTAAACAAAGGGGCAACACACTGGATGGTCCATCTGCTTTCACACTGCAGGCCAACCACACCGGGGATACCCCTGGTTTTCAAGCGAATCAGAGGTCACTTCTTTGGTCCACATTAAAACGTTATGGGTTACATACTGCTCCAAACAAACCAGATTAAAATTTAATCAGAATTTTAACAAGAATTTCATTAAGTCAAGTCCAATGTAAGACAGAAAAGTACCGGAGTTCATTCCTGCACCATCACCCTCCATAACAAGACATTATCATCATCTTCTTCTAATTAACTATTATTGTTTTTTAATAGGAACAAAAAGCTACTACAGTATTACTGTTTCCCTTTGGGATTAATAAATTATTTTATTTAATTTTGATTTATTTTAAAGCAAAGCAAACAGAGCCAGCACCCTGCATGATAGGACCAGTTAGCAGATGCTGCCACAGAGGTGAATTCAGGCTATTTGTATACATACACAAACCAGAGAATACACATCTGTTCCAGCCATTTATCAGAGGAAACAGAGAGAGGATGAGCAGCCATGTCTGATAAGTTTTTTTTCTTGGATTTCTTCTCTTAAAGCATCGGGTCATATCACCCACGGCTGAAACTCCACTGCTCCTGTACAGCTAAACCTCGACAGAAACTGGCCACCCTGTTCATAATGTGGCCTTTGATTGGTTTAAAGGAAAGTTTTCCACACAGCAGGAGCCACCAGCAGTTGAACCTCCCAGGTTTGGGGGGTCAAAGCGACACGGAGTAATGTTTTCCTCTGGAGCAGCTCTCATGAAGGCCATAAAACCATAAGTTGGTTTGACCTCTGAGGCCAACAGAAGGTCGTAAAGATGCGAGCAGCAGCTGCATTTCATATGAAATGATGATGACTCTGATGCCTAGTGAGAATTTGGATCCCTGATCAGTTTGTTACTAAAATAGCTCTAAAAGTATTCAAATTTTATATAAATTCATTTCCATTTTCTGTATGTTGAAGGTACAGAAGATAAATAACAATACGTGGATTTCTTTAAGCTATTTTTTTCCAAAAATAACATTAAACCTGATACGATGGTCCTCAGCCAGAAAAGGGTGGAATGTTTTCTACAGGTCAGTAATGAGGTTCTGCCCCAAGTGGAGGAGTTCACGTATCTCGGGGTTCGCGAGTGGGGAAGGGATGGAGCGGGAGATCGACAGGCGGATCAGTGTGGAGTCTGCAGTGATGAAGACTCTGCATCAGTCTGTCGTGGTGAAGAGGGAGCTAAGCCAAAACGCAAAGCTTTACTAGTCAGTCTACGTTCCTAAAATGGATGGATGGATGGATGGATATCAACCTGATCAAGTGAGGTGGAGCTCATTAGTATATTCATAGATCACTTGAATGAGGAAGGCTTTGCAGCGGAGATATTAATGAAGAGGTTGATGATCTGGTGGCTTGTTACTCTTGAGTGGTCTCTGAACCAGATCAGGAGCCAGCTTACAGGAAAAAAGACAAGGTCAGAAGGTTTTCCTGACCCAACAGATCCATTTCCGAGCCCTTCCACATCGTCATGTGGACCTGGCAGAGACGTTTCCTGGTTTTCCATCCAGCCCACTCATGTTTAAGTTGAACAGATTTGTTTCAGCATCATGTGATGAGACGTTAAGCTTGATCATCTTCTTGTTTGGGTTTCAGGAGCCGACCCACAGAGGGAGAACTTCGAGCCGCTCTTCTTCAGGGAGGAGGAGGAGGAGGAGCAGTGCTCTGAGGAAGAGAGGGAGGATGAAGATGATGAAGGCTACATCCCAGGAACAACTCCACTCAACATGGCTGCCACCTCTCAGGTATGTTGGTGCTCACATTCAGTTCTGGTTCTGATGATGGATCAGATGATGACTGTATGTGTGTTTGTGCAGGTGTTAGATCTTCTGAACGGTAAAGAATACGAACCAAAAACTCCTCATAGAGTCTTCATCCCTCCTCAAGGTGAGCTCCCCAGACCCGGTTATTTCAGTGAGACTTCATCATCATCATCAACACACACACACAGTGGTTAGTAGGGCTGAGCAATCAATCGATTTTATCGATTAATTCAGGATTTCTTCCAACAGTTGCCTCAGCCCTCCCCCTGTCCGTCTTCCACAGAAACACACATATCACACACACAAAACAAAACTATACATGGCTCTCATATGTATGTATGTATATATATATATATATATATATATATACATATGTGTGTGTGTGTGTGTGAGAGAGAGAGAGAGAGAGAGGCACATTTACATGCAAAACCATTTTTTGATCAAAACCATAATGTTTGTTCCTTTTACATGATGTGTGTGTTTGTATGTGCAGGTGACCTGGCGAGCCTGGACGTGGCGGTGAAGCAGGCCGTGTGTGATGCTCTGGAGAGTGAAGGATTCTGGGAGAATCTGGCTCACAGTCTCGGCCTTGGGATCCTGAACATGGCCTTCAAACTGAGTCCCTCCCCCGCCAAAACCCTGCTGGACAGCTATGAGGTAACACACAAACATGACTATGGCAGGTTGAGTTGCCATGGATACAAACCTGTTTGGGCCTCTGCTGATTGAGCGCAGCTCATGATGGTTTTGATCTGCTGTCAGAGTGCAGGAACTCTGTTGTGGTTCTTAGAACTGCCAGAGGAAGTCCTGGCTCTCCTTTTGTTCCCAGGAACTGAAGCGGATTACCTCAATAACCTTGTTTCCACCAATCGGTGTGGGTCAGAACAGGACAGTGCGGATATGGTCTGTAAACTGTAATCTCTTCGTGTTTCCACAGCCAACCGTAACCCTACCTGAGAGGTGGAAATCAGTCTGATAGATGCCTCAGCTACCTAATAGCATGACTCCATCGCAGCGCAACGCCCTCCTCAATGTACAACCAAAACATGTCTCAAACAAAGGATGAGAATATTTGTGTTCTTTCTTCCTGGCAGTGCTTCAAAACGCCATTTTAAACGGAGATTTAATCAACAAAAAGAAAATCTGTTGCTCTAAACAAGGAGCTGTTCCTGCTTTGTTTTCATGTCAGGTCGCACGTGAAGTGACTTTTTTTGTCTCAACCAATCAACAGATTTCTAGTGTTTTAAACTCCACCCCTTCGAGTCAGGTACCCCAATGGAAGGGTTCCTACAAAGTAGAGAATATTAGGGAATATTAGGGTACCCTTTCCACAAAAAAATGCGTCCCGCCCCAACCTGCACTCAGTGGTGGAAACGGGGCTAAAGTATGTTCTCAGTCTAACGGGAACCGTGTATGAGGGATCTGTAGTTTTCCCGTGTCTGAAATTCTTCTGGTTTTGGTTGAAAATGAAAAATCTTTTTGAGCGTTTGGGCTAAAACCCACTTACCTAGCGAGGGTGTGACTTGATATGGAAACTCTTACCTGACCAGACCTATTGTATCACACCGACCTGAACCGTACCACTCAGTGGAAACAGGAGTTTTTAAGCCATCTGGTTTCACAGGTTATAACATCCGCGATCCTCAAGTCCAAAATCTCGTCTTAAAACTCATTAAAACCATTTCTTTGGCCACCAAACAAAATTAAAACAACAAACAATTAAAAGAGCATGTAAACAAATTATGGATCCATCTGTACACTCAACAACATGTAGAATATCTCCACTGCAAGCACACACGGATTAAATAACCTCTGCCTTGCCTTTAAAACATATATCCAATGCAATAAACTACATTTACTGAATAACTCAGTTTCCCAGAGTCCTTCAAGTACAGTCCCAGATTCCACATAGAAAATCCTTAATTTTTTCCTATGGTCCATCCTCAGTGACTTTAACACAGTGGCATCTGCGGTGATGCTTCCACCTCTGATGAAATTTCACAAGTGTCAGCTTTATTTTGATACCAAGATGGTTTACACAGAGTTTGTAATTGTAGAGAAATATTTTTTTTTGGTAGAAACCCTATCAAAACGCTTGGGGCTTAAGAGGTTAATGATTTCTGTGACCTTTCAGCTCATCACGGAGCATGAATCAAACCATTTTAAAAGTTCAGCTCATCCTTTACCACCCATAAAAAACTAAAACCATTGTTTTTCTGCTCCAGCAAATGCTCTGATGAATGTTTCTTTCCACTCTGCAGGTTTCAGGTGGGACAGTCCGAGATCTGCTGGCTGGTCTCAGGTCAGTGGGAGAGTGTCGAGCCCTGAGCATCCTGGAGGAGGCGCTGCATCACAACCAGGAAACTTCGACAGCTGATGACATGACCGGTAAGCACACTGTCTCTAGTGGCCGCTAACGTAGGCGCCGTCTCCATGACAACGGCTCACCTACCTGTGCTTTGTGTCCGCAGGCGAGGCGCTGTGTGCTCAGGTTCGAAATCTAAAGGTGGACGTTCAGATTGACAGTGGGGTCTGTGACAGCGGGGTGGAGCTTTCCACGGCGTAACCGTCTGATTGGTCCGTCTGCAGCTGCTTTCATCAGAGTAAAGCACAGGTCATCCATCCACCATTCATGTATCGTCCATCCATCCATCATCCAGCCTGCTCTTCGGGGGATGCAGCACTCCTCCTTCAGGTTTGCATGAATCGTGTCCTGATGAGACACAAACAGAAGAACAGCTGACCACGGGTCGCCCGGACTTGAGCCGAGTTTGGACTGCCAGGGAAGACGCCTACAGCTTTGACCTGAGCTTCCTGAGAAGCTGCTGAGCTGTTCTATCGCTATGGTTTCAGCTCCTGTGGATGAGCTTGGAGATGAAGACATGGATTTGAGGGATTTCCTGTGGACTTTGTCTTGATGAAGCTCAGCAGCAACTCTGCAGGAAAAGGTGCTACTAAAACTCAAAATGATTGTAAAGAGGAAACTTCAGATGTTTTCGGGTCTGTCTGAGTTCAGAGCTCGGATCAGCTGGTGCGTGACCGTTGTTGTTTTCATGTTTAGTTCAGAACTCTGACCCGGGATCAGCTCAGCAGCTCCCAGGACGAGCTACAGGAAGTGAACCATTGCATAAGACCAGAAGGTCCTGCCTCCACAGAGAGCACAATTTTCTCCTGATGGTCTGGACCATTGTGGTTTATTGCACACCATTAAACCTGAACTCTGACTTCAAGACTTCAGAAACCGACAGATCCGCTCCATCCTCATTTACCCAGCAGCATTCAGTGTGTTTTTTCACAGATCTGAACCCAGTCCAAATTCAGGTGAGAAGAACGACCAACAGGCGTCAAGTTTGAACTTTGTTTGTAATCAAACAACAAACAGGAAGCAGCTGATTGGTTCGCATTTCTATTTCTATTGACTTTAATTCTGAGTGAATTTATAATCGGTCACTTCGCAGCCGCTCAGATGATCACATTCTTCTTCTTTCACACTGAGACAAACCTGAAAACATCTTGAAATCCAGCTGCGTGTTATCGTCTGATTTTTCATGTATTCAATGTTTTTCTGTTTTTATTATTCTGTCATGACTCTGAACTATCTGCAGCCGACATGTTTAAGCACAGAGAAATTTTTAAAGAATGCAAGGCATTGTGGGAAATGTAGTCCAAAACTGTGAGTTGTTGTCCTCCATCAGAGTGAAGCCAAAGTTTCTATTTCCAGCAGATATTTATGTCCCCATGACCTGTAACTGGTGTTTTTTAAATAAAGCTTTTTATATAAATACTGTTTCTTAGTGCGTTGACTGAATGACTGAACTGCTACAGTTTATATTGGATTAATCAACACAACTGTGCAGGTTTTCAGATTGTGAGGCTGATGGAGACACAGAGGATACACTGAAGCATGATAAAGTTAAAACACACCTTTCCTTTTTTTTCTCACTGTTGTCCAGCTCTCCTGCTCTTAATATGCAACATTAATTAAATTTACATAATTTATTACCTTAGTTTAACATTAAAGTGAGTAAATAGAGCCATAAAACACTGAGATAAAGCAAATAAAAAATTAAAAGAAGTTGTTCCTGCTCAAGAGTCTCACCTGTGCTTTGATTTTTTCTTACACAAGGCCTAGAATGAATAGGTGAAAGGTGGGAGTGGTAATTTTTAATACAGTTGAGGCACAGTCCATAAAGTAAACATTAAAACACAAATAACTTGATATAAATACAATTAATGCAATCATCTACAAATCACATGAACCAATACAACACGGCATTTCCGCAGCAACGAGGTGATTCCCAAAGACATTTTTGCTGAAAACTTGCCATATGTCAGCCTGGTGTACCGAAATAAATCCAGCAAAGACCTGACAGAACCTGAGAGATGCATCAGTTGATCCATCTGGTGTTGGCAGAAGTATCAGAAATTGTGATCTTAAAAGGGTGGCTGTCAAGAAACCATGCTTAAGCAAAGGCTGGCACACACAAGGATTTTCTCATTCTGAAGAGATTTTTTTTTATCTGTTAGAGACCCCGCACATAAAGATAAAATCAGACATTAACAGTTTTGATCGTACTGTGTGTGCCGTGCTCCAATAATCTCAGCCAAGTGGCAACCTCCGGCGGTACAATGTGAAGCCTATGCGGAAGTGCAAAAGATTGCAGTTTACCCCTCATCCGCTAGGAGCTGGCTCCAAAACAGCAAATCCCCATAGACTCCCATGTTAAAAAGACCAACTTCACAGCAGAAATTAACATGTTTAAAGCCTGGTACAAAACTACATTTTAGGATTAATAGGTCAAATTTACCTTCATGACAACTGTGAGGGGGTGAATTTTTTTCTAACTCATCTGTTTGGATGTTATGTAATCTTGGTATTTGGCTAATTAGGGGTGTGTCCTTTTGATAGACAGATATAAATTACCCTGGAAAGAAAAGAGTGTAGCACAAACACGGTTTTTAGCTGGCTAACAGTGCTCCTTAGCTTTAGCCCGCCTACCTCCATTAGCTGGTTAGGTACTGTTAGCTCTGGGTTAGCTCGGTTAGCTCTTCGCTACAGACAGCTCGGAGTTTGATGGTTGTCAATCATCCACCCCCACCTTCACAGTCCCCCTCTCAGCTCCACCTCTTTGCCCATTTTTGGATTTTCCAGGAGTGACGCTGCCAAGATGGCGGTGGTGGGAACCCCCCAATGAGCTTAAGTTCAGCTCTTCAGAAACCTATGGATGATGTCTAGGAGGCTTTGTCCATCTTTCATATACAGTCTATGCTCAGGAGTTGTTGGCTTTCCACACACACATAAAGATTGTTGGTCGTAAATATTGAACATGTTCATTTGTCAGCCACAACCCATTTCAGAGCTGATTGTCAGGACAAATTTTAACACACCTCAGACCACAGGATAATCTTATAGGAAAATCTTACAAGACTTAAAATAATCGGGCCTTGGCCGTTCTTGGTCTAGGGAAAATTGGGACAAAAACAGCCCGATAATCTTTATGTATGAACCCAGGGTGAGGTATGTCACACGACACAAGAACTGGTCTGAAAATATATATGAGGGGTGGAACTCGATTAAAAAAAAAAAATTTGCAGGATTTGTACTTAAATAATCTTGATTAATCATGTTTTAATCACATAACAATATTTGCCCCAAAAAGCAATATATATATTTTAATTTAAATGGATTTTAGTGGACCAAATCAAATAATAGACACAGACACTAATATTGTAAACTAAAGCTCTAGTAATGTCTGGAAAAATGCAATTATTTGCATTTCCATTCCAAACAGTTGAAAAAGAAATAGAAAATATAATTAGTCAAAACTGAACAAACCTGAAGTTAAAGTGTCATTTTAAGTACTTTATCTACCAGCAGTTGTTCCCTTATTAAGAATCTACATATTACAGTACTTTTAACTTTAATGTATGTGACCTGGATCAGCCAGTGTCAGCTTTACGAATTTCATTTTCAGTCTGGAACAAGTGAAGTGAACTTATTTCATGTGTACCTCAATAACTATCAGATATTTCCATAAGTTCATAGCAAGCTTTTCTAATCTTTATGAGTCAGAACCAAACTACAAACATTCATCCATTCATTAATTTTCTATACCACTTCCAATACAAACGTGTTCTATTATATAGAGCTGGGTTTTAAAAGTTAATAAATGTTTACATTTTCTGATCATTTTGATTTAAAGAGATCTATATTCGGGGGGTCCGGAACAGGTTTTGGCCCGTTACTCTCGGCAGGTTAATTCGCCTCTGCAGACGTCACGTTGCTGAAGGTTTTCGGTGACTTTAAATCGAGTCGGAGTGAGACCTCCTGCTCCCGGTCGCTGCTGTGTGTAACGGAGGACATTTTGAGCTGCTGCGGTCGGTCCGGTTCGATAGTAAAGTGTCAGCCTGAATTTGTGGCTGACTTGAGAGTCTCTCCCCAGAGTGAGCTGTAGTCGGTTAAACAGACAAGATTTAACGGGAAACCGGTGAAGTTTAACCGTCGTATATGTAGCCAGTCAGCTAGCTCAGCCAACCACAAAAGCTAGCAAATTCCTAGATGCTAGTTAGTTAGCGTCACCTAGCTGGCCTGCCCTCCTCCTCCTTCCTCCTCCTCCTCTACCACCACTACCACCTCCTCGACAGCCGGTCCCTCCTGTCAGACATAATGGCTTTAAAACGAATTTCTAAGGTAACACACACGACATTTGTCACATTTAATTTTAGCCACATACTATATAACGTAGTCCTTGCTGGTGTTAGCATGTCGGCTAGAAGCGTTAGCTTCAGCACAGCTGCTCAGTGTTTGACATAACAGCAGAATTAACGGCACTGTTTGGTTTGGGATGAGGGGAGTCGGTGTGTCGTCTGTGTGGTGTCTTTCCATGTGCTAACGGGTGGGTTCGGGTCGGTATCCTCTACCCGGTCCGCTACATAACGGTTCTGTTAGTGAGAGGTGGTAGCTTCAGTCTGACGGGCCCGTTATTGAAAGGTTCGGTGGTTCTGTCCAAAAATAATCCAGAGGTCGTCCCTGTTTGGCCTGATGGCTTCAGTTTAATGACAGTAAATTAAAAAACATCAGGCTGAGGCGTTATTAATAGTGTTGTTATGATGCAGTGCAGCATGATGCTGTCTTTTGTCTTTATTAAAAGTGTCCTGTTTGGTTTGTCCCACACCCAAAGGTGAGGTGGAGCTCTGGGGTAAATCCAGTCAGTTTTATTCTAATATTTTCTGGCAGCACAAAGAAACTTTAACAAAAGTTATGAGGTTTTCCTGTTTTTATTCTCTGAATGAGGTTCTGGTCGGACTGACTCTCAGCTTTACAACAGATGTTAAATATAGACCCAGAGACATGTTCTTGACTTACAGACCAGCAGCAGGACAGACTGGTTCTGCACTTTCTGATGTGTAAAATTAACTGGAACCAGAGGATCTTCCAGTTGACATATTTATGGATCTAATATTTTTTCAGGCCTAATTTAACAATCCAGTCTCAATTAGGCCTGAACAATTTGGTGGAAAAAATCTAAATGCTATTTTTCTGACCAATATTGTGGTTTAATCTATTAAATTTCAGCTTCTATTCAAGACAGAAATATATTTTCTATACAAGATGAAGGATTATCTCATGACATTAAAGTATGAACTGCTCTATATTCTTACAAGGACACAAAGTTGAGATATAAACAGCTTCTTCAGAACTACAAGATGCAAGCTGTGTCCAAAACACTGAAGCTTGAGGTTCACATTTCCTCTAGAACAGGTTTACACTTTGACCTTGTAGTAAAAACT
>JBAFTB010000008.1:4578807-4600088 GCA_037177355.1 Melanotaenia trifasciata | reverse complement strand
GATCTGTGTGTTATTTCTACAAAGTTCTGTTAGTAATAAATTCTGCTTTCTTCTTCTGGTCGGTCTTTATGCTGCTAAATCTGTTCATACATTCATTTTACATCATTTTAGCCTCATAATCTGACAGCTGAGGCTGACTGGGAGTAAAAGGGTTGAGCTTTTTTATGAATTTTTACTTAACAAAAAAAAAGAAACAGGCTGGCCAAAAATAACAAAAAGGACTTTGCGTTTAAAGGGTTAACAGAAATAATTTCTGGATTGACGGCAGTATCTTCTGTTCCTGTCAAGTGCATGAAGCTGTTCTGCTGTATTATGTAACTGATGGTGGAAGAAAATGATCAGAAAAATAGAAATGATCAGAATTCTTCACACAGATGAAAATCGGTTTTTCATGATGACGTGAGTCTGCAGCTGACATGGAATCTCTCAGCTGTGACGTCAGTGGATTTGAGTTTTTCTGTGAATATAAACCCAGCAACATCCGAACCAGAACTTTTGCTTTAATCCTCGGTAACGTGATCTTCCCAGCTGCCGGGTTTCTGACGAACCGGATCTTTAAAAGTCTTGTTGCTTCTTGTCTAAACTCAGAAAAACCTGAAAGATGAGCCTGTATGTCACATACCAACACACACAGTTTGGCTTCAGGGTAGAAATACTAAACCCTCGTCCTATAAGCAGGAGCCCCCCCACCTCCAGTTCTGCTGCTATATCCTGATCCGGCCGCTTCTGTCTACACAACTCACAGAGTAAAAATAGGCTCTGCTGCTGCTTACACATCAATCCTGGGTTTGTTTTAATGCTGCATTCACACGGCTGGCCGAGCTGCTGGCAGTTATGGCCCATGTCCAGATTAAATGTCTGAGTTGAAGATGATCTGTGGGATCATTGTCACAATAATGAGGCTTTTCAGAGGTTTCACAAAACTTTTGAGTCTGTAAGATCATAAATGGATGAAAAAGGTGGAGCTCAGTCAACTCAAAATGAATTGGCAGCACTTTCTTTACATTTTTAAAAAATATATTTATGCTCTTCTAAACAATAAACTAAATTATTATTAGTAAAGTAGTGACTTTACCCTGATGTTAAAAACATTTATTTATTCATAAATGATTTGGT
Organism: Melanotaenia trifasciata; assembly: GCA_037177355.1. NCBI lineage: Eukaryota > Metazoa > Chordata > Actinopteri > Atheriniformes > Melanotaeniidae > Melanotaenia > Melanotaenia trifasciata. The sequence continues at coordinate 4,598,972 of JBAFTB010000008.1, read as the reverse complement.
TGTCTTTAAGATCTCTCTCCAGGTTTAAAAGATTAAAACGTATTAGAGAAACAACATCCAGATCACTGATGCTGTGAAATGAAGCCGGTCAGGTAACTGGACACCATTCAGTTTGTGTTTACAGTGGCTCTGAGAAGTAAAACAACTCAAACCTGTTCAGACAAAACACTGGGTGTAAATATGACTGAGATAACGTGACGTTTATTTCTGGACATGCAGCAGTATTGGCTTGTAAACACACACAGCTGTCCCACATTTCGTCTTACGGTTTACACTCAGCAGAAGCCGACAGGATACAGTTGATGTATTACCATGGCATCTTTTAAAGCTTCCACCATGAAAATTGGTTGATCTGCTCCAAAAGTAGGTCAGAGTAGCGCCAGAAATCTGAATTTAATCTCCCAAGTTAGAAGCTGAAAATGTTGAGAGAAAACTAAGAATTAAAATCTTGTCATCTGACTCATATCTCAGCTCCAGGACTTCAAAAGACCTGCAGTAGGATCGTCAAGCGTCCACAGATGGACGAAGCTGTCGTCCAACCATCAACACAGCTGCTCAATATCTTCGTATTCAGATGGAAATAAAAACATTATCTAACACATCAAATTAGTTTTCATTATCTTAGATAAACAAATCTATCGACGATATGGACCGAAAATAAAATCTCCCTTTTCAGTTTCTCCCCTTAGTTCGATTTCAGATTTATTTATTTGTTTTTTTTTTTTATTTCTTTGCAAACATATTGAACTTATCAAACAAAAAACTTAATGCTTTGGCAGGTAAATGTGCTGATCACACTACTCATAAAAAGTTAAGAATATTTGTTCTTGACGCACTGACTTTTTACGTTGTTATACCCACCACTGTTAGCTTTTCTTTCAATTTAATGTTTGAAATAAGGGATTTACCGTTATAGGATTCTACCTAAAAGTGATAAATTCATGATATAATATCAGTGCCGCATCAACTAAATTCCAAATGAGTAAATTCCACCTAAAATTAGAATATCCTAAACTGTTTTGAGTAGTGTGCATGTGTATAAGACAGTATCTTTAGTGATATGCAACACAGCCACATCTGTGAGCTTTTTGCACCGTTTGTTGTCATACAGGATGAACTGAAAATGATGCCTCTGATGTTGGTCGGGGCTTTGTCGGCTGCTGTCTTGTTCACCTCGTACAGAGCAGCATTTCTCACCGCGGTCAATGCACAGCTAAATTCCAGCCGTGAATGACGACTGACCGGATCGTGTATCTGTTAGTGCTTTCAGACAGACACCATGCTGGTTCTGGAGCTTCAGAACCTCTGTTCTTTCTGGTAAACCAGCCCACATTCACACCAGTTTAACCAGAACGAAAGTGGTAGGACTTTACTTTGTGGAACTAACCATAAACATCTTGAAGAGTTGGACTTGAAAATTAATGAATACGTCGTCAGGCTCCATTATAACCTACGATTTCCCAAAATAAAGAACATTCAGACGGCTGAGCGAATGTTGGCGTCGGATCAGTTGTCAGCGGTCATTTCTTCCACTCAGCGTCATGTCTCTGTTTGAGCTGGTGAAATAAATCGGGTGTTCTGCCATCTTTGCCATCTTACACTGATTTATCATTGTGTCCTTCTTTATTCTGAGTGTGGGGTCACAAAACCTACACCAGCGCTGAATAAATGATAGCACAGATCCCCAACGGACACAAAAACGGGAAAAACAAGTGTTTCTTCTGTTGTTTCGTACTGGATGTAGACGGACCGCAGATCTGAGCATCGTCTCTGACAATTTCTGTCAGATCAAACTTTTCTCAAGTGTCATGGCATGGTGTTTAATCTGGCATGTTGTCATGGTAACCGATCTCAGAGCTGCAGGTCCAAACATCTGGATGTGAGTCTGTGAGTAATTCCTGGGAAAAAAAAGACGTCTGCTTGTGATTTCAGAGTAATCGGTTTGAGGAGCTGACGAGTCTGGATTCAGCTCAGAAAAAATCTGAGTCCTTATTATTTTAAAGGATGTTGTTCTCCGATGCTGACGTTCATCATCGTCTCTGAATATCTTTTATTAAACACCTGAACATCACTACAGTTCCCTCCACAGGACCTCCAGAGTTAAAATGAAAATAGTTGTCGTCCATTTGCAGGAGGTGAGGTTTAAATCACTTCATACGTAAAATTCAGACCTGTATTCTTACAGGCTCGGAGAAGAGAAGCTCACACAGACGCAGTGATATTTACAGTTCGATTCATCGTGTGCCAAGTTTAGCCGGTAACCTGACAACCTAACAGGTTATGTTCCAGTCCTGACTGATCTTCCTCTCTGAATCACTTCACTGTTTTTACAGTCAGTGTTTTTCTTCTGCACTCCAAAGACTTTATGTATTTATCCTGAATGAAATCTTTGTTCGTCAGTCTGGAAAACTGGACTCCTCAGTTTTCCTTGAGGTCTCTGGATTTATGTTTCCAAGTGTCGCTTTAAACTTCAGATTTACTGGACATGCATCTGCTGACAGTAGAAACATTCCCGTCCTGCCTACAGCCACCATCACAAGTACAGAACAAATGGCTCAGATTGTACGACCCTCAGAGTCCAACATGTTCTGACTCGGTCAGCAGGAAGTTAAACATCCCAACTTGGCAGTGTCCTATCTGGAAACAGGAAATTCTCTCATCTGAGAGGCTAGAAATGGTTCATATTTAATACTTATGACATACAGTGATAAAAGTGGCGATAAAATCAGCTGCCTGTTTGACAGTTAAACACGAGGGTGTCCAAACTCCTGCACCACCTTATTATTCTCCTCCGTCCTTCTGCTCTAAAGACAGCTGATAAAGTCCTGGGGGAATTTAAAGATGACATCCTTGCAGAGATTTCAGCTGGACTTTGTGGATGATGACCTCCTCCAGAGGAAGTTTGAAGCTGCAGGATGTCTGCAACATTTTCTGCCCCAGTCTGGGGTCGGAAACGCTGATCCTGGTCCAGTTAAATGTCCGCTTGAACTCAAACCACAGTCGAGTCCTCATCCTGTAGACACCTTCAGGAGGACAACAGCTGACACGATCCCTCATGCTATTTTTATTTATTTATTTATTTATTTTTACCAAATTTGTAGTTTGTGAGCAGGTTTTACTCACCGTGTCTCGTATCGTCTGCTTAGTTCAGGTTGTAAAATATTACAGCTCCGTTTTCCTCTGCTGTCATATCGTAGTTACTCTATAAATGTTGGAGCTCTAACATTTATTTTCCTCGACTCCTTCCAGGATTTCACTGCATTTTTCTGTGATAGTTTCCACCTAAAACGCCAGATTATTGCAGTAGCTTTTGTGAACCTAAACTTTTGTTTCCAGGTAAACAAAAGTTGTGTAATTGATTATTAATATTATAGTAATTTATAAAATGATTTTTATTGTTTTGATTAAATTTCAGGTGCTTTTTCAGGTAAAAACAACTTTGTTGCAAAAGCTTTGGAAATTTATTTAAAATATTTTATACTAATTAATTTTAGTGAAACTGTTTACTGACTACAAATAATCAGTGCCAGAAACATGCGTCTGTTTGTTTGCCTAAGAGATCCAGAGCAGGGCTATGGATGGGAATTGTCACGATTTCAGCCTATGTCAATTTGATTTCGATTAAATTTGATTCGATCCTGATTCATTTACAGCTAATTGTGTAACACCGCTTATTTTTCTTGAATAGTAAAGACATTCTCAGGTAACTACTTTTATAAAACACGGAGTGCATTTACTTGACAATCACAATCCGTTATCTGGGAGTAATCAGATTACTGTAAGAATCTGATCTGACACATCTACATGCATTTCTGAAATACCAGAACAATCTAGCGTTTCCCCAGATTCAGAACCAGAAATGCTGTGATGGAAAAAACCCACTCAGGACAGAAAAAAACTTTTAATGTCCTGATGAAAACGTTTCATTCAGTGGAGTCGCTCTAAATATTCTTAAAGTTCAGATAACGTGTTAATGTTAATGAAACCTACGAAGAATATTGGATCCATTTAAAGCCGTAACTCAACTAAAAAATTCCTAGATTAACGTAGATTCAGCTTGTTCAGCTGTCTGTGTTACCGTGACGACAGTGATGCAATCGGTGTAACACGAGAGCAGAAAAAATCTTCCATCTGCTCGTCACTGGAGCGAGATGCTTCCATCTTCACCCGCCTGAGAGAATTTAGAAAACTCATATTTTTGTCTGATTTTTAGCTTGTTGACGTGTTTCCCTACACGTGTGTGCACGTGTCTGTGTGTGTGCTCACTGGCGTGGACACAGAGAGCAGCGATGACATGCTGTCATGTCAACCAGATCAAAAAGAATCAGATTGTTTACTGTTTGATAAATAGATGGAGTGTAAACCTGTTCTAGAGGAAATGTGACTTTAAATGACCATGTAGGATTTATTTCTAAGTACTTGCGTGCATGGTGACATCACTTCCTGTTGTTGAACACAGAGGCGGCCGTGGTCTTATCGTTAGCTGCTAATGTGAGCGGTAATACGCTGCAAAGAAGCAGATTTTGGGCGGAGGCAACCCAAGAAAGCAGTTATGTGTGTATATCTGCTAAGATCTCGCCAAGCCTTGGTAAATCACGTGAGAGTCACGTTATCTGAAAGATCCAACAGGTTTTATGAATCGATATTGGATTTATTAAATTTGAATCTATTTAAATTGATAAATGATTTTTTTAAACCAGCACTAAGCATGGCTACATGTAATTAAGAAACATGACGATGGTGCAAGCTGTAATGTTTGTGTAGGAAAGACCAATAACAGAAACCGACCATAGGACGGACCTATATATTTGTGCGGAGGAGTACGCAGCCCCTCAAACAATTTCCTGCTGCACCACGTTCCTCTGATCAAACACTGACAGGAGTTTCTTCTGTTTCCAGGAGCTGACCGACCTGTCCAGAGATCCCCCGGCCCAGTGCTCCGCCGGGCCCGTCGGTGAAGACAGTAAGATGATGATGATGATGATGATGATGTTTGCATAAACACCAACAAGTGTGTTTAATCTTTCCTCCTCTTTCTCTTTTTCCAGTGTTTCATTGGCAGGCTACTATTATGGGTCCCGTAAGTATCAAACTGTTACTGGTTTCTCCTTTTTTGTCAAGCTACTCTGATGTGCACATAATACCAGAATGGAACGTGCACGTGATTTCCAGATCTGTAAATATAAAAAGTTCGAAGTTTTTTCTGTATTCTTAAAATGCAGGGAAGTAAATAAATATATATAATTTTATTTCACGTAAAAAGAGACATTTTCACGTTTTAATTTAAAAAGACTGTAAAGTGTAATTTGATCCACTGAGAGCTGAATGCAGATATCGTTATTAATACAGATCTATGAGGTCACAGTGGTTAAAAAACAGTCATTCAGTGTGTAACCTGCATCCTGTTTGTTGCAGCCTGACAGTCCCTACCAGGGAGGCGTCTTTTTCCTCACTATTCATTTCCCCACAGATTATCCCTTCAAACCACCCAAGGTCAGTAAACGCAGCGCACCTTTTCCCCGAAAACATCCAGCCGTTCAGCAAATGTTTATTTTCTATTTAAGTCACTTTATCTTTGAAAATAAACTGATTTTTGTTTGTTTTTTTCTCTGGAAGCTGCTCTGACGAGTCTCTGTTCCTTTTCTCAGGTCGCCTTCACAACAAGAATTTATCATCCAAATATTAACAGTAACGGCAGCATCTGCTTGGATATATTGAGATCTCAGTGGTCTCCAGCGTTAACTATCTCTAAAGGTAAATAACTGTCTACAGGTTTATTCACACCTTTCCTGCCATGTTAATAAAAATTCTTCAGGCTGTGCCTTTTTTTTTTAGATGAGTCATATTTATTAACCCCTGAGAAAAAACAGAATCTTAGACTTCAAATACTTCAAATACTTAAATTTCTTTTGTAGCTGTTTTGTAGTTTTGTTGTTTACAGTCATCTGCAGCTGATTCAGATGAAAGACTCTTGGTAACACTTTAAGTAGCTCTTAATCTAGTGTATATTGTTCTATAAGCAGGTTATAATATTTTTGTATGTATCCTAATTGAACGGGGTCTGTCCTTGTAGCAGAGAGAGAAGATATAAAAGATGCAAGTGTAGAAGGTTGTTCTGAAGGAGAGGTACAGGAAGAAAGTTAGAGGCTGGTGCTGCCGCATGAACCAGGAAGATGGCCAGAGAAGCCATTTTGCTATTTGGATTTAAACCAGTGGTTCCCAAACGGGGACGGGCCCCCTCAGATGGACCCAGAGTTATGACAGAGGAGGCACAGCAAAGCTGAATAAAACTAAATAAAATTAGTTTTGCATTGCTAGCAAAACATGGACAAATTTGTCAAAGTATCAATGAGCAAACGATGAATCAAGAACAGATTTTAACTACAAAAAAAAAGACGACAAAATGTGGTCAGGCATATTTTGCTCAGGGCTTGACCAGGTAATGGTCTGCGGTGGACAACTGACCCCAGTGTGTTGTATTTCTCAAAATATCTGCATCTGACAGTATGAAACCAAACTAATAACGCTACTTGGAAATTTCTCATCCTGAGCACAAAGAAAAGCCTGCTGATTACTTTAGAAATAAAATACTCAAACTCATGAAAAGCTCAGCTCACTGCAGTGATCAGCAGTGTTTCCTGGTTTAAAACAACTTTTTTTCAGTGTCTGCATGTCAAAGGACCCCAGACACGGTGAAGAAAGGTCCCCACTTCTTTCTTGCGTTTCACACAGAGGACAAACTCTCGGGTTGATCTTGTTTAAAATGTATGGAGTACATTGCGACCTGGTAGGATCCTAAACGGGTTCTCTACGTCTGTTACAAACGACTTTCTGCTGACCAGGCTTCCCCATCAATTTCAACCCCCAGACCCTTTTCCCCATGGCTTCTTAGCTGGACCTAAGCATAACCTAATGCAGAAAAGATGATTTTTTTTTTTACTACTAGAGAAATGTAAACTGAAATTTAACTTTTTAATTGGGTTGAGTATTGATTGGCCTATATGGAATTTAAGTTTGGATGTAATGAGATGAGGGGGGGTTGTTAACTTTTTGTTTGCATTTTGCTGTTATTTCTTTTTTTTTTTACTAAATACAAATAAAACTAAAAATTGAATAAATAAAAATTAATGATAAACAATATAAAACAAAAAAAATGGAAAAATCAAAGTTTGGATTTAAGGATTTGAACGTTAACTGAGAATTTAATCATCTCACATATTTAGACCATTCATCTAAATAAACAACTAAATAATTGATTATTTTAAACATAGTTAAAATCAATTAATTTAAGGATTCGAACTGTTCCAGGTTTTCAGAATCAGGATTATTGATCCAGTTTTCTGTGTGTAATATCAGGTTCTGACCAGCAGGTGGTGCTGTTGGCTCAGAAATGTAAACATTTTGAACAAGCTTGTCCTGAATATTTAATATTTTAGTTATCTGATTAATCAACTTCATGTCCAACATTTGAATCAGAAAACTGAGCTTCAGGTTTTTCTCTGATCATATGAAGTTAAACCATCAGTTGTGCACCTTGTAACTGCTGTTTTTTCTCCGCAGTCCTTTTGTCCATTTGTTCTCTGTTATGTGACCCGAATCCTGACGACCCGTTAGTGCCAGAGATCGCCCGCATCTACAAAACAGACCCTGTCAGGTGAGTTCCCACTCAGAGTTGAGAGGTGAGCTCAGGAAACAGGCAATCTGAAGCCAGACCAGGTGCAGATTAAAACTGAAACGAGGAAGTGTGAGACTGGACCTGAGCAGCAGCAGCAGGTGGACGTGGTGTTAACCCGACTGTCCTGCTGCTTGATCTCAGGTATAACAGACTAGCCAGGGAGTGGACAGAGAAGTACGCCATGCTGTGAGGGTAAGAGCTGAGCTCATCTGTCGGGTCTGAAGCACATTGATGCAAAGCATGGCCTCAGAAACCCGTCCTGCCACCTGCATGCAGCGCAGCCCGGCAGAGGAACACCTGCAGGCATACAGACCAGCAGCAGAACTCAAACATCACAGGGTTTTTTAAGGAGCAGTTCCTCTAACGTTCTAGTCAGATGTGTCGATCCTCCCTGACGGCCCTCAGTGTTACTGCTCTGATCGGAGCTGCCTACAGACAGGAAAACCAGGAAGTTGGCTTCAGCTGGAATAACTGGATCTGCATGATGTTTGCTCTGCATCTTCTCTGATTTGAAGCAACACTAGTGTCTGAGTTTAACTCCTAAAACTCCAGATTATCAGCACCCCGAGCACAAACGCTTATATTGTCATTACTCAGGGGGGAATTGTGATGAAAGGTCCAGACCAGACGAAAGAAAAATAATGTTCCTCTATGGCTGGAATAAAGCCAAGAAGACGTTTCTGATGCACGGTGGTGCCAAAAAGCAGCTGAGTGGGAGTTGGTTAGTGAGGATAGCAGGTAAATAGCAGCATAAATAAATAACTGAGGGAAAAGAGTAAATATAGTTTCTGTTGTGTGTTTAATTCAAAGCCAACATTTTTTTCTTCTGAAAGCCAAGACTTGAGAGAATAATGTGTAGATGAGAAAAGGCTTGGTCATTGTTGATCTGTGTGTTATTTCTACAAAGTTCTGTTAGTAATAAATTCTGCTTTCTTCTTCTGCTCCGCCTTTATGCTGCTATATCTATTCATACTTTCATTTTACATCATTATATAGCCTCAATCTGACAACTGAGGCTGTCCGAAAAACATCATGTCTGCATGCTGACTGGGATAAAAAGGGTTCATTTTCTATATGTGGACGAAAAAAAAAATGGCTTGGAGTTTAAGGGTTAAATGTTCTTTTAAAGAGTATGTAACATGAACAGACTTTGAGTCTCAGATTAAACCCGAAACAAAGATGGAAAAAAAAATGCAGGGAAGTCTCAGCTAATCAGGAATATCACCACCTTCTCTACTTCAGTTCCTGTGAGATGCTGCTCGTGCTCTGTGTCGCCCCTGTGTTGCGTTCAGGGGCTGCAAACTGTGTAATAACCCCTTTAAAGACATTCTGCTGCTTCTAACTTTGCTTTGACTGATGATTGACGTACCTGCACAGATTAAATCTCCTGTGCTGGATGCAGCTTTGTCAGATATGAAATCAGAATTTAATCAGAGCAACAGACTCAAAATGATGGTACGTTATTACAGACGAAAAAAGCAGGAAGAAAGCGGGAAGCATATGTGGTGATATCATGAATATGCTAATTAGCCAATTAAATCATTGAGCAAACTTCATCAGAGAGGATTAATAGACTCTGCTGCTGTGTTGTTGTTCAGTTAGCTTACGGAGGAGCTAACAACCTGTTCCAGTTTATTATGTCACAGATTTACATGACAGCTTCTTCATCATCCATACCTCTGCCTCCAAACGTTTACAAAAACAAAAGAAGTTATGATTTGTATTAAAATTATACATTCAGAAAAGAATCTGAACAGATTGAATTTTTTCTCAAATTATTTTGTTAATTCAGAAAACAGTTTGTATAATCATATAAAATCTGAAAAAAATGAACGATAATTTCAGCTGGGTGGAGAGTAAAAAAAAGAAAAGCACAGTTGATGCTGTTTCCATCATCTGATAAATGATGACGATGATGGGTGTTTGTGTCTGAAGTGAATTGTGGGTCTCCTGCTTTACTTTGGTTGTAAAAATTTGAGAAAAGTCCAACTGTTCAGGCAGCAGCCAGTCAGGTGACGGAGACGTGGTGAGGCAGCAGACCCACAGCTGATTCTGATTGGATGTGGGTTGTGATGGAGGCATGGCATCGTCTCTGCAGGCGGTGGAGCAGCAGCAGCTCCTCACTCTGTTTTCTCTCCTGCAGGTACAACAAGACAGCTCAGGACTGGACTCAGAAATACGCCATGTGATCCGCCGCCGGCTGGATACACCTGTTTGAGTTTCTCACGTGGCCACGCCCCCCTCTCCCTCCCCCCCTTCACCACCTGTAACAGCAATTTGTTCACGTTTCTGTTTGTCCCATCTTCAACTCGAATGCTTTTAAATCCTCCGTCTGTCTGCTTTGAACACAAGCGAATGAAGGGCTGCGGCCTCGGAGCTGCGAACGTGCCAACAAACCCCACGAAGCCGAGCGGACTCACCTGACAGGCGACGCAGCGCGAGGAAACGCTCATCGATGCATGTCAGTGATTGGTTCATGTGCTGCTCTGAACACTCGTTTTAAAAAGAAAAAAAGGCAAAAGCTTTTTCAGTTTGTAGTTTTTTTGTTTAGAGGTTTTAGACGAGAGCCGTTAGTTCATCCATCATCCAACACTGTTCTCCTCTTTTTGCACTGAAAAGAAACGAAGCTCCCAGCGGCTGATTGATCAACTAATAGCTCTGTGATGGTTTCTCAATAAAGTTGAACAAATTGCAGCTTCATTGTCCTGTTGTCATTCCACTCTGTTTAAATATTATCCGGGTGTTTGGGAACGCCTCGCGGCTTTAGTTTTTTGACGTGACCTGGATCTAGGTGTCGTCCTGCAGGATCAGTCCGAGACCATCTGATGCCGCCTCAAGTCCGCTTTTACAGGTCATGTTCAGACATTCATTATCTGATCAGTTCAAGCTACTCGGTAACTTCATCCAAAAAGTCCGGTGTTCACCCCAGAGACTCTTCTCAGCTGGCAACACCTCAAACCTCTAAAGGTAGGCCCTCAGGGGCCATTCCCATCAGGTGACTTTCTACTGTTCTAAACTGAACAGAAGCTGAAGTAGAATTAGTTTCTGTGAACCAGCAGGATGAATGTCCTCCACTGGACGATGAAGAAGCCGAAGTGTTTAAAATGTCTGCAAACCTAGATACTAATGTCTTAGCAGAAATAGTATATCTGGTGCAGTGTGAAACACAATGTGGCGCCTTTTTAAAGGGGAAATAAACCAGTTTTTTAACAGTGTAAGGTTTCTTACCAACAGTTGTTACAACAAAATATTAAATAACTTTTTCTGTTAAGTTTATAAATGTACATTCTATAGCCATATATTCTGTTCCTGTTCTTTATTTGAGTATGTTATCAAAATTACCATATTTCCCACCCCTAGATGACTTAAAGGCGCGGCATGTAACAAAATCGAAGGTGAATGACTGAAGAATTTAAAAACTATTTCTAATAGTATTTAATCAGTAAAAGTAAAATACAAAACTTTGAGTCATTTATATGCTCACTGCTGAAAAAAAATTAAAACTAAATTATTTGCATGAGAGGAGAGGGAATTAGCAGCAATGATTCTGTCTTCATCTTTTCTGGCAGATTTTTGGTCACATTTGCGTTTATCAGTGTCCTCACCACCAGAGGTAAGATGAGGTGGTGTCTGCAACCCACAGAGTTACTCAGCTAGTGCAGCTCATCCAGGATGGCACATCAATGTGAAGGTTTTCTGTCTCAGTGTGGAGAGCATGGAGGAGATACCAGGTGACAAGCCAGTGTACCAGGAGATGTGGAGGTGGCTGCTGGCAGAGGCGCTGCTTGGCAACAGGCAAACCAGGCAGATGCTTGGAGCCTCGAGCCAAAAGAGCCAAAACTTTATTTTATTCCTTTTAATTCTTTATTTTCAAGCAGAGGTATACACAATTACAAAAAAGAGAAGGGGGGGAAAACACCTGGAAATATATATTTTCCTTTTGTTGTCCACCTCTTTTTTTTTCTTTTTTCAAATAACATAAAAAAAATTATTATGTAAACATAACAACACTTTGTACAAACTTGGGAGAGTCAAATTTGTGCACATGGAGTTATGGGAGAAGGAAAAGGAGAAAAAAATAAATAAATTTAGGATCAAATAAATATCCAGAGTGTTGAAGGTGAAAGGGATGAGTTGTCTTACAAATACATGTTTAATTGTCTAGCACCTCTACAAAGTCTGGTTTTAGGGGCTTCACATATTTAACCCATTTGGTCCATAACTTAACAAAAGCACCTTTTTTTTTAGACGAATAGAGAAAGTAATTGCTTCCATAATATATATATCATTTAAAATATCTATCCATTCTGACATTGTGGGGGGTTCGGAAAGAAGCCAGCGTCTTGTAAATGCTTTTATACAAGCAGATGTTAAAATAGCAAACATATCTGTTTGCACTGATTATCAAAGTTTCCCAAGAACAGAGTAGAGAACTCTAAAGGCAGGTTTAAATTGAGGATAGCGATTAGCACCTTATGGAACTCTGCCCAGAAAGGTTTTATCCTTGGGCAGTCCCAAAATATATGCCAGTGGTCTGCTTCCCGAGACCCACACCGTCTCCAACATTTGGCATCTCCCAGAGCAAAATGTGCTTTTTGCTTTGGTGTGATAACGAAGCGAATAAGACATTTCCAGTTGAACTCACGCCATATATGAGAGTTTGTGCATGTCCACTGAAACTTACAGATATTCAGCCACTCTTCATTAGATATTGACACATTACCCTCCTCCTCCCACCTCCCCTTAATATATTTTGTAGAGTGAGACTTAGAAATGGCACCCTTAACTATAACATTTTTATAGCCCTTCAAGAACAATAACAAAATCGGTTCGTTGAAGTCCGTTTTGACACTTATTTGATGGTCAAAATAATTACGCACCTGGAGGAATCGGAAAGAGTCTGAATTTTCAAGCTGATACTCATTCTTTAAACTTTCAAAATTCCTCATTTTTCCCATTTTTCACAAGAGAATAAAATGTTACTCCTTTTGAAATCCAAAATTTAAATGTATTGTCCATTAAATTAGGCCTAAATCCAGGGTCAAAGGCGCACCATTGCAGTATCTGTATTTTGTCCTCTAATTGGAACTCTCCTTTTACCTTGTTCCAGGTCTCTAGTTGTGTTTTAATCCATGGGTTTTGAATATTCTTAGTATGTTTTCCTAAATTTTTATAGGCTAATATTGCGTGAACTGGGGGGTCCTTCATAACTGAGAGTTCGATATCTTTCCATCTGGCATGAAATCCTGGGGCACACATATCGATAAAGGGCTTAATCTGGGCCGAGTAGAAATACCCTTTAAGGTAGGGCAAACTACTGGTAGAGCTTGAAACAAAAACGGGTATCGTGGAAGATGTTCATTTTCACACTTTCAAATCTGTGGCTCAGACTTAGAAAGGAAATTGAATTCCACCTTCCAATATCCTCTTTGATTTTTGTTAACAAAAGTCCATAATTTTTTTTTTGCAAGCAGTGAAATATCCTTTGTAAGGTGTATGCCAAAATATTTCAGTGTATGCTGATTCCAGTTAAGAGGAAATTTCTCATTAAGTTGTGTTGGGGGTGTGTAGTTATAAGTCAAAAGTTGAGTCTTTTGTACGTTTAATTTATAAACAGAATAATTACGAAATTTTTGTAAAAGATTCATTAGTTCAGGATGTGTGTTTGTCGGGTCACTTAGATAGACCAGAACATCGTCTGCATACAAGGCAACCTTATGAGCTTCTCTATTTATGAAGATTCTTTTGATACTTTCTGTCTGTCTCAACCACAGTGCGAGGGGTTCTATATAAAGAGCGAAGAAAAGTGGGGAAAGGGGGCATCCCTGTCTCGTTCCGCGTTGAAGCATAATGGTGTCAGAGAGATGTCCATTAACTTTTATTCTCGCAGATGGTTTACTATAAAGTGTACGGATAACTTGAGTAAAATTTTGATGTACGCCAACTTGTTTATACAAAAAGCCCAACTGACTGAATCGAATCTTTTTCAGCGTCAAGACTTACTTAACGGGCTTCTAGATTGTTTTGTTGGATATGATGTAGGATATGCAATGACCTTCTAATATTATCATGGGTTTGTCTCTGTATAACAAAGCCAGTTTGATCTGTATGTATGAGCTGTGGGAGTACCTTCTCCAGTCTTTTAGCAAGAATAGCCGTAAACAACTTATAATCTACATTCAGCACCGAAATAGGCCCACATTCTAAACTCTCTTTTCCCTCTTTGGGGATAACTGAGATGACCGCTTCACTCCACGAGGGAGGCATTTTTTAATTTTTAAGGACCGTATTGGAGGCTTTGAGAAGGCTTGGTAATAACTCAGACCGAAATGCTTTGTACCAGTCTGGGGGAAAGCCATCTGTCCCAGGTGACTTGTTTGCTTTTAACCCAGAGATAGCGCTGTTGAGCTCTCTTTCAGTTATAGCATTGGTCAGAATATTATTCTGTTCTTCAGATAATGTTAGTAAGTTAAGAGATTTGAGGAATGCCTCGATGTGTTGGTCGCTCTCTAAGGGTGGTTGTGAATATAGATGTTTGTAGTATTTTTCAAACGCCTTTTGTAATTCTACTTGTTTATATTGGATACTATTAAGATCTGGATCTTTTATTTTGTTTATGGTTTTGTCTGCCCTTTCTTTTTGCAGCTTTCGAGCAAGAATTTTTGCAGATCGAAGGCCAGATTCATAATATTTTTGCTTTACAAAATCCATCTTTTTTCGATTTCCTGTGTGTATAGTAGATTTATTTCATTACAGATTTTCTTAATTTCAATCTTCAAACTAGGACATTGTGTTTGTTTGTGTTGTGTTTCGAGATCCTTAAGTTTCTTAAGTTCTGCATGTTTTAGTTGTTTTATTTTATTATTATGTGCACACCAAGATATTATTTTTCCCCGAGTTACTGCTTTTAAAGTATCCCACACTATAGCTGAATCAACCTCCCCTTTGCCATTTTCCTCTAAAAACAATTTCATTTCCTTTCTCATCTTAGCCACAAACTGCAGGTTGTTTAAAATACTTGTGTTCAGTCTCCACAATGTATTTCGAGGATAATCTCCAATATGTACTGTACAAAAAACCGGGGCATGATCCAACAGATCAACAGTACTAATATCACAGCTATAAATTCTGTGACGGTCTGTCTTGAAAACAAAAAAATAATCTATTCTCGTGTATGTGTCATGAGGATATGAATAGAAGGTATAGTTACGGCTTGAGGGGTAAAAGTCTTTCCAAAGGTCTAATATGCCCAACTCTGCTATTAGATTGTTCACTTTTCTATGCAGTTTGGTTGTAGGCACATTTTTAGACGCATCTAATTTAGGGTCAAAATGAAGATTCCAATCCCCACCACAAATAACGATCCCTGTTGCTCCTACCATTAGGTCAAACATCTGTCTGTAAAAATCGTAACCACTACCTGGTGGGATATAGACGTTACATATAGATACTACCACATTGTCTATCTTTCCTGTGACTATTATGTACCTCCCTTATCCGATACCTCTGATATGTATTCAAAAGGTATTTTCTGTGATATTATTATTATAACACCTCTTCTTCGTCCAGATTTATAAGATGAACAATACGCTCTAGAATATCCCATTCTTTTTAGATTGTCATGTTCTGACATTGACAGATGTGTCTCCTGTATGAGAACAATCTGCATTTTCACGCTTCACTTTTGATAATATTTTAGTCCTTTTAGCTGGGTTTGAAATCCCTTTCACATTGAATGAAACTATTTTAATGTCCTGTGTGTTCATATTTCTTTAAACATATATGACACTTTACACATATTAAACCTCTCACTGTGACTCCAATTGTATCAAACTTGTGCACCCACCTCTATGCAGGGTTGGGGCCCTAAAAAATGTCCACACTAGCAGGATTCAGTGCAAAACTAAATTGTACTGAGGGCATTTTGTAATATAGACAGTCCCGACTCTTTAATTAGAGTTCATAGGAAACTACAAATAGATTATTTAACTTTTATTAAGCGGCCATAAGGGAATGAGGTGAGTCATCTTTAACTGGAAAAAAAAAAAGAACCCAACTTAACTGACTTTGTGTGGCGGTCACAGTCAATCATCCCTCAACAGTAGGTTGTCTTCTGAATCCTTGAAGCTTTTCCTTGAATCGTGTGCGTTGGCTGTCCTGTTCGAATCACGTGCCACTGCGGTGCGCTGGCCCTCGCTCCGGGTGTGTCGTCCGCCCACCGTGCGCCAGGTGGACAATAGCTGAATCTCCTCATGATCCGGAGCTGATTTTACCACGCTGACAGGGAGCCCTCAAACAGTCATATCTCTTGTTGCTTCAGTGGCGTCTTGGTAGAGATGAGTGCCATTATTATAGAAAACCCGCATCTTTGCTGGATACGGGGTCTGAAACTTGATGCGCTTCTCTTTCAGAACTCTCTTGGCCTCCGCATATTCATTACGCCTCTTAAGCACCTCAGTGGGAAAGTCGTGGTCGATGTAGAAGTGTACATCCTCGCAGAATACTTCTCTTTTTTGCCATGCTTTCCGGAGAACCTCTTCTTTCGTGTGGTAGCTCCCAAACTTCACCACGATGGATCGGGGTTTTACCTGAGTGCTGTTCGGTTTTTGAGTTAGGGCTCGGTGTGCCCTCTCTATTTTGAGATCTTGCTCGCCAGGAAGGTCGAGTGCTTTTTTCAACAGATTGTCCAAAAAGTTGACCATATCAGAACCCTCTTTGTCTTCTGGTATTCCGTAAATGCAAAGATTATCCCTCCGTGCTTGACCCTCCTGGTCTATCAGTCTGGCTTCTAGATTAGCTTGGCGTTGTGTTAGCTTCTTGATTAGCGTGGATGCCGCTTGCAGCACCGTCTCTGCTTCCTCCAGCCTTTCTTCTGCCTCATCCAGTCTGTCGTTAACCCTTTTCACTTCATGTTTAATATCTGATAGCTGCTCATTGTTATCTCTTCGAAAATCGTGGGGTTCATTCAAAATACTTCGCAAACTGGGTTCTGGTGCATCTCTGCTCCAGGGTGCTGGCTACGGGGTGCTGCCTCGGCCACCATGACTTGTCTCGGCGTCGTCTTCAGTCAAATTTGTAGTTTTCCTACTTCTAGTCAAAACCCCCTTTTACATCGTAACAAATCTTCACCGGTGTTAACAAGTATAACTGTAGGGAGCTATTTATAAAAAAAAATGGCGGGAGCTCACGAATCACGCTGCCATCCTCTCGCTAGCGGAACAGGAAACTGAGGAGCGACCAACTTTAAACCAAGAAAGCCGTGACAATGTGGAGAGCTTCCAGTGACTGACCACTACAAAACTCCCTTAAAGTCTTGGTCTTGTTAGGAGTAGCATCATCTTATGTAAACAAACCAGAAAGAGCAGGTTTATAAGAGCAGTTTTCTATCTGGTAGTGACATAATAGAGAGAATAGAGAAGAGACCAGGACAGTGGTTAAATAGTGCAAATAGTCCAGAAGCTAATTTAGCTCCGAGCAGCTCCGCCTGTCTTCCTGATGACTACATGGAGGCTGAAATTATAAACATAACTTGGATAATATCAAATTAAAGCTGTTATGTTCAGTTAAGTGTAAAGTTAAGAATGATAAATTATAGAATTCATAGGCCAGAAATCTGGTGTTTATAACTAAAGTTCATGGATGGATGTTTATATTTTATTTTCCATGTCCAGTTGGCTTTCTGCTTCTGAAAACTACTAATGTATGTGCTGTAGTAGCTGTGAATGTAATCCTAAAGGGTTATAATGCAGGTTTCAGCACAAAGTTTAAACTTCTGTACTGGAACTACAATAAATCATATAGACCCTGTTTAGTTAAATGAAAACAGTAAATAATAAAGCAGAAGTCAGTAGAAGAAGTAAAAGCTATCAAAGAACATTTAAAAGTTGAATATTTTGATGCTGTAACAACACCTTTAAACATTATTAACATGTTCTTGTCACTGTTCTAAGTGAACAATGTCATAATAAAAGGGCAATGAACTCTCGCCTGTGAAATTTTCCTTGAGCCTTGCAGAGACCCAATAATTGCCTCTGACCATAGGAGGACAAACCCAGCAGCAGGACCACTATCTGCTCCTTTGTGCAGGAGGAGCATTGCCAGAGCCCGAAAAAACGACCTCCACAGGCCACTGATGTGCTCACGGCCCAACACTGTGCAGCCTGATTAGAATTTACCAAAGAACACCAGGATTGACTGTTGGTGTCCTGTCCTCTACATGGATGAGAGCAGGTTGCAACATCCTCCTTCATGACCAGTTTGGCAGTGGGTCAATGATGGTCTGGGGAGGTATATCCTTGGAGACTGTTATTAGGTACCCGGATGACATCCTCAGACCCATTGTCAGACCATATGCTGCTACAGTGGGACCCGGCTTACTTCTGATGCAGGACAATGCTCAGCCTCATGAGGCTGGAGTGTCAGCAGTTCCTGCATGATGAAAGCATTGATGCTATGGACTGGCCTGCCCGTTCACCAGACCCGAATCCAATCCAACACCTCTGGGACATCACGTCTTGTTCCACCACCACGTCCACCACAGACTGTCCAGGGGTTGACTGATGACCTGATCCAGGATCCCTCAGGAGATATGTTGTCTCATCAGGAGCCCAGATGTTGTAGGGAGTGCATACAGGCAGTGGAGACCACACACACTTCTGAACCTCAATTTGAACCGTCTTGAGGATTTTCCACTGAAGTTGTCAGTCTGTGATGTGATCCACATTTATTTTGAGTATGATTCTGAATCCAGACCTCCATGAGTTAATGATTTTTATTTCCAATAATTGTACAGCGGAAGGATGGCAGTGATGGGGCAACCACTAGGGAAGACTGTGTTGTACAGTACAGACACACTAAGTTTGGACATTTAATAAGGTACTTAACTACCCAGTAACTTAAATCCCAGCTATCCATTTTTAAAAATGAAAAGTAATCAAACTTGCACTCATGAATAACAGGCCTCTTTTACCACACCTTGTCATGCTGTTTTTATATTACCAAGTACTCTGAAATTGCATTTATTATTTCTATTGTATGTACTGTATGTTGTTGTGTTGACCTGCCAAGGGACTAGATTAAAATTGGCTCATTTGCTAATTTAGGCACATTTACATTTTGAATTTAAATTGAGATGTTAATTAATATGCATTGACCCTTTTTAAATGAACTACATAAAAATGTGCATGAAGTAAGAACCCTCTGAGCTTTAAATCTGCAGGACCAGCTTTGTTTGATAGGAGCTGGGACACTGCTTTAAAAGGACCATAGAAGAAGATGGTACATGCACACCATGTTAAGGTAGTTCCTGTAGTGCAATCATCGCTGCACCTGAGACCACTGGATCCACTCTCACATGAAAACATGTTTATGTCAGGAAGAATTTTGGCCACTGACGGCCACCATCCATTCACTACTGTGCTTGGCATTTGAAGTAATTTCTATGTCCATCTTTACTGCTAGATATCACACACGTTACCTTTTAAAGGTGAAATGTAAAGATTTAAAGTTTAAACTGGTGTTAGGAAATGTTCAAAATACTCAAATTTCAATGAGTTGCTACAAAAGGGCTCAAATGGACCATTTGCAAATGTAGGTCATTAATACAAAAACATGCTTTTGATGAATATTGCATGTGTAGATAAAACAGATGTAGAAGAAAAGCAGCTGATCCTAACCTGATGGTGCTATGTAGGCATTTTGCTCCTCCACTCACCAATTCCAGCACATCTATTTTAACGTGTTTAACGTACAAGTTAGAAATGCCAAAAATCCCAGCATCATCACAATAGTTTGATGGTGAATTAAAGGCTACATAATTAAGATTTATTCTGTAAAAATAATTTAAAATGTTCTCATTTGTTGCGAGGGATAAAAGGAAGCTTCCCTATGAACAATCTGTCTCTTTACATTAACAATGTTTTAATGAAGTTTTTCTCCTTCAAAATAAGAGTTCCGTGATGGAATAACTTTGGTGCACTGTGTTGCTCTTTTCTACGTCCTGGTTCCTTAACCAATCATATGCGACTCCCCGCGGTTTCCAAACAACAACAAGGTATTTTATGTCGGTAAAAGAGCAGCCACCTGCAGGTATGAAAGCTAGTAAGAGAAGCGGACCAGAAATAGTTTCAGAAAAACCTAAAAAGCCTCGACATCCTGCTAAAAAAGCAAACGACCAAAAACGGAAAAAAACAAGGATCAATATTGGAGAATCTTTTGAAAGGTGGAGAAGTTTGAGAGACCAGAGGGGTATTGCACGAAACCAGAATAAAGAAATCCAGGATAAATAAGCAAGCCCAGCTTGACTTTTCAAATCCACTAACTGTTGTATACTGGGTATGCAGTGTCTGGGAACACAATTACACTTTTGAAACCACCAGAAGATGATCCGGTTAGTACAGCGTCTCGAAATCACAGGCTTGGTATGTTCTGTGAAATCTTAATCCAAGTCCTCTCGCTGCATGTATACGGCAGGGGGAAGGCACATCTGCAG
>JBAFTB010000008.1:4545632-4573259 GCA_037177355.1 Melanotaenia trifasciata | reverse complement strand
TTCTTTCTTTCTTTCTTTCTTTCTTTCTTTCTTTCTTTCTTTCTTTCTTTCTTTTTTCTTTCTTTCTTTCTTTCTTTGTATTTGGCTCTTTAATCTTTTTGGTTGAAGTTTCTCTGTGTGGCTCTAAAAATTGGGTTAATTAGAAAACAGCAGCCCGCACTGGGCCGGTGTGTCTGCAGTACCTGGTTCTGTCCACTGCGGGGCGCCCTCGGCCCACAGACCAGACCCTCCTACAGCAGCTGGTGTCACAGAACCAGAACCAACACATTCTGAGATTTTATGGAGAAATCAGGAGAATTAAAGATAATTTTGTTTAAAAAAGTAAATTAATTTCAAAAGTTTTTTTGATGTCAGAACCTGCAGAACCTTTGCGTTCTGCTGATCAGAGAACCAGAACACACAGTGAAATGTGCGGGTGTGTGCGTGCGCGCGTGTGTGTGTGCCATACGTTCAGGTCATGCTTCGACCCGACCTGGCAGTGGTTCTGAAAGCAATGTGTCCCCCTCAAGGTTCCCAGTATAACTTGAACAGGGATGAAGGGTTTTCAGGAGGGGCCACTGAGACTTCCAGGGGTGCTTGAAATAATTCCAGGAGGTCTTTGTGTTTTTCACGGGTTCCAAGGTAGAAGATCCTGATGAGTGGAGGTTCTGCAGGGGATTAAGGAGTTCTCAGAGGTGTGCTGCGTTCCAGACTTTGTTCCAGTTTTCTGAAGGAGGTCCAGGAGGCCGGGAGGAGATTTAATTAAGACTTAAATCACTTTACGCGGCTCCAGGGCTCAAGAAAAAAAATGTATGATTCTTAAGAGGTCCGGGAGGTTTTAAAAATCTCTGAGGGATTCAAAGCTTTTTTCTAGGATCTTCTGGAAGAACAGAGGAGGGTTCTCCAGCAGCTTCCACGTCGAGGGAATTTTACTTTAGCTTTATTGGAAAGAATTTTCGGGAGAATTTCTGTTTCAAGAAAATCCAGAGAGTTCAGGTTCTTTTCAGGGAATATTTAAGTAGCTGTGTTCATGATAGGTATAGTGGAGAATTTAATTAAGGGATTTCTGGAAGGTGCTGGTTTACCTTTCAGGGTCTTAGAAGCCTGATTGAAGGTGGACGTTTCAGAGGTTTCACGTTTTTCAGATTAATCAAATTTAAAATAAATTTAAGGAATAAAAATCTGGGAAAAAAAGCAAAACAATAAATTCAGCAAGGGAAATTAAAATAAATTAAATTAATACAAAAAATAAAAGGAACAGTTTTTCACCAGCTAATTAAATCATTCCAACATGGATTTACATAACGAATTAATAATTATTACAGTTAATATTATTATTTTAAGCTAAACGTCGTTAAAATCAAAAGAAAAATATTTGTTTCATGAGATTTTTTCTTGGAGGTTATGTTCAGGCTTTTTATTTAAATAAAATATTAAGGCTCCTTTATGTTCATTAGACGGACCGTCTTCATCTTCATCACCATCCTCTTCATCACCAACATGTTTGCAGCGTCTCATTGACTTTTTCTCTCCCGCACAGGAGTATTTTTTTCCAGCCTTTCCAGACGTTTCTGTTTCCCAGGAGGAATGCAGCGGGCTAAAGGAGGATAAATATTTAATCAGCGCTGCTCTGGAGTTTTTGCTTAATTAGAGGAAATCTGCTCCCGACTCCAAAATGAACAAAAACTGAGGCTGGAGATGTCAGAAAATCCTCCAAAATGTGGAGATGGACGATCAGTCAGAACCTGGAAAACCTGATTTTTGTCCCAGATCATTTTATCAGAATTCTAGCTGCGGGATTTTTTTCCCTTTTAATCTGAATGTGAAAGTAGAAACACATTATACCGCAGTGTGAAATAAAACTGGCATCTTATCAGGCTCTCCCTCTCCCTCCTGGTGTGTATGTGAGCGCCATATGTCTGTGCGTAAAAAAGCGCAAATTGGTGCCAAATATGCGCAGCGCCGGTGTCAGTCAGGCTGACAGGAGAGATTATTCCACTTGAAACCAGTTAATCCTCCACAATCTGAGGCAGGAACCGAAACTGGTCCGTGTTCCTGGTTACAGTCACGTGGATGTTCGCCCACAGTGACATGAAATTAGTTTAATTCTGACAGATTGTTTGGTGCATGAATTCCGAACAAAACCGAGCAGGTTCCACCTGATCACGTGACCTGCGGGTTAACCCGCGCATGTGTGTGTTAACATGCTGTTACTGTCCACAGGTGTGTGTCATGAAGTATGTGTGTCACATCTCATTAGCCTCCCTCCCCTTAACTTTATTTTTTACAGAGCGCGCCGCCGAACACGCGGAAACCCTTATTTGGCACGCGCTTTGAAAAAACTGTGACGCAACACGACATTTGTGCCAATGAGGCGTCGGAGGTGCAGCTAGTATTCAAATGAGCTGTCCTTATTTGGACTTGTCTCCGCCTCCTCCCTCTCCACGCGGGTCCCCCAGGAGCTCCGGAGCCTCGGACCCCGGGAGAAGGAGCTCTCCGCCGGGACAGAGGAGCCATAAAGAGCCGGGGAGGGAGGGGATGAGATTTTTCGCTGCCCAATCCCCCTTTTCCCCCGGGAGCTGCAGCCTTCCTCGGTCCGTCCCTCCCTCTTGTTTGCTAATCATTTCATTTTACTCCTTTTTGAAGCGCTGGCTCGTTTTTTTATTCCACTTTTCATTTTTCCTCAATCCGCGGCTGCTTGCCTCCCTCTGATCCCGGCTCTCCCCGCTCCGCTCTGTCCACGTCAGGCTCTCCGGATTCCGGCTGATTCTCCTCCGCGGCTCCTCTGAGATGCTCTCCCCGCTCCTCGCGCCTCTCTCCGCCCTCCTTTAACTTCAGAGACGCCGGTTTGAAGCACCGAGCCTGGACTGGGATCTAAAACAAGCCCCGGAGAAACCCTGAGGAATCCGGGGCTCTTCTCTGGATCAGGACCCGGTACTTTGGGGAAGCTCACTTGTGTGTCCCCCACCCCTCCTCCTCCTCCTCCCCTCCTTCCTCCTCCTCATCACTCCTTTTCTCTCCACCTTAATCCAGGTGGTCCTTTTTGGCTTTTTTGAGTGGCTGGTACAGGGAGGATTATTCTTCATCTTCTTTCTTGTTTCTGGTGAAGACAAAGCTCCCAGAAGGACACTTTGATGTTCTCCATCCAGGACAGCCTCCCCCGGGGGGCCCTGACCATGAAGGAGGAGCCGCTCCCCACCGGCATGACCCCGGTCCGCTCCTGGATGCAGGGCGCAGGGATTTTGGACGCGAACACAGCGGCCCAGAGGTAAAAAACAAACAAACAAAAAACAAATCAGAGACAGAAAAACAGAACTTCTAGAACTTGTCACGATAAACGTCACAATTAGAAAAAAAGAGTCGCCGCAGCCAGAGTTCCGCTCAGTCTGCGGCGCAAAACAGCGGAAAATCCAAGAGTTCGGGTCCAGTTTAACAACTTCAGTGTGTCAGGAAAAAATCAAACAAACCTCAGGAAACCGAGGAGATAATCAGCGCATGAGCTTCTTTTTTTTACGGGAATAAATAGAAACGTCTGAAAATATTTCTGTTCAAACTTAAAAAAAATCTAGAAAATAAACAGTTTTAAATATCAAAAACAAAAAACTCAATTTTAAAAAGTCCAGACAAACAGTCGGGTCAGTCTTGAACACAAATCGGTTTTTTTTTGTCTACATTTCCAACGAGCAGCGGTGATGTTTCCAGCCTCCTCTTCACGCCTTCCTCCTCCTCTTCCTCCTCCTCCTCTCCGGCGGGTTCGGCTCCTCCGGCGGCCCCGGGTACCGCCGAACATCCCTCCCGCCTCCCCGCTTCGTCACCATCTAACTTCAAACCAACTTTCTTCCCACAAACCGCAGCTTTAGATTAATTCCCACAAATCTAACGCGAGTTTTGGTGCCGAGCAGCAAACGCTACGCGCGGAGCGGCGGTTGCAGCGCGCGCGCGTGGTCCGGGGTTCTTAGCTGATCCTAAAGTAATTGTAAATGTTAAAATAATTAAAACAATTCCTGTAGTTTAATTAGATTTAACATTTTAGCATGTTTTATTTCCACAAACAGAAAAAGGTAAAATTTAATGACTTCCTGCAAAATGAAATTAATCAATAATTCTTCACGCGCCAATTTAGAGAAAAAGATGGTTAATTAATCGCGTTTATACCTTCATGTTTGACCTGAAGCTCACGAATTAAATTTTTACGGAAGCAGTTAAAAAAACGGAAAATGAAAAGCAACAATTTATGGATTTAATTTTATGTAAAGGTTTTTAATTTCTAACATATTTCTCTGTGCGCGTGAAAGTCGCTCAGGTGAGTCTCAGGTGAAATTTGACCTTCATTTTAGTAAAAGCAGAAAATCCATCAGACTGAAGATGCGCCTCTTTCTGATGGAGGAGCTGTAAACTTTCTCCCTTTTTCCCTTTTGGCTCCATTAAAAAAATACATAAAATTCTTTTTTCCAGCTGAAGTTTTTCTGCAGAAACATTCAGTTAAATTTCAGAATCAGCAACAGATTACAGAAAGAAAAGCTACACCCAGTTTATTCAAGCAGTGTTTGATAAAACTGCATGTTGGCTTTTTAAATGTGAATTTAGAGTTTCTTTTCCCTCATTTTGCTTTGGGATAATTTTTATTTACTTTTTTCTGCAGAAAAGTGCAGTTAATAAAACCCACAGTGCAAAGAAAGCAGAGACTAATTAAAAAAAGAATAATAATAATAAATTATATATATGTATATATAAATACCAGCAGTCAGCAAACAGAAAACAGCATAATATATTTCTCCCTTTAAGAAGATTTAACGTTCAGGACATAATTTTAGGATATAATGATATTTAATAGGCTGCAGGAAAAGTTTAGTTTAGTTTAGTTAATTGAACAGGGGGCATGAACAGCAGCATTAATCACAGAGGAAAATCTGCTCTGTTCCAGTTTGCAGCTCTCTGAGCTCATTGCCATCTGCAGTCCCTGAAACACACACACACACACGTTACACACAGAACAGCTCGAAAAACACCATGTACAGGTGGCAACAGGCAAAAAAGTACATATAGTTAAATAATATAGTAAAAATACAGAAAAATAGTGAAGAAATGCAACACAAAATACAATGTAGTAAAAGTGGTAATAAAAGTAAGTACGATTTTACCCAGTTTAACTCCCCAGCCCCCCTATGGTGAATCAAAACGTGGCTTTAGACATTTATTCTTTTTCCTGCAGGAAAACACAACAGAAATACAAAAATGTAAAATTCAGATATTCAGATTCAAGGCTTTGGTGGCGTTTTACACTCAGTTTAGATTGAACTAAATAAGTAAAGAATC
The DNA here is from genome assembly GCA_037177355.1 of Melanotaenia trifasciata. Classification (NCBI taxonomy): domain Eukaryota; kingdom Metazoa; phylum Chordata; class Actinopteri; order Atheriniformes; family Melanotaeniidae; genus Melanotaenia; species Melanotaenia trifasciata. The sequence goes on along the minus strand of JBAFTB010000008.1, from coordinate 4,567,964 downwards.
AGTGCAGGTTTTTTTGTTTTGTGTGTGTGTGTGTGTGTGTGTTTTGCTTCATATGAGTCCACGTAAACCTGCAGGTGACGACCAACATGCTGTAAACAGAGTATTTCCTTGCTGAGCTGCTTTAGCTCAGATTTGTTGCAGAAACCGAGACGTTGGCTTGGCGATAAAACCAAGTAAAGGAGGAAACATCTGCACAGTTACAAACCCACAGCATCCGAACGCACCATCATTCAGATAAATCATGGAAAGTGTCAGGATGTGGGAAGATTCAGGAGGCACCACGAGGAAATTTAACCACAAGGAAAACTGAGGTGGACTTTAGCAGGGAGCAGGAAATTTCCCAGAGTGAAGTTTGAGGTAGAAACGGTGTGAAGGAGGAAGAGTGACTGTGATGCTGCTCTGCAGGAAAGATTTAAAATGTGTTAATGTGAGGAGGTGATTCCTGGCTTCTGAGCTGGAGCATCTTTATGATAATGAGACTCTGAGCTGAGTTTGTGAAGCTGCTGGTTCTGTTAGACTCTGGTGTGTGTTGAGCTCAGAGTCACATTTTATACACTGTAAATGAGACCTGATGGGGAAAAGCTGAGAGTCCTTCCTCTTCCAGATGCACAGACAGATGGATGAGCAGCGTGATGCTGACTTGGTCCGATCTGCCTCTAAAGAAACAAATGAATTCAGTTTTATTGAAGTAAAATTTAAAAGCTGCAGTTTCTCAGATTTAGAGTTGAGCTGAACAATAACTGAGTCAGTTGTATCGAGTCTGTTTTATTAATAAAGCTCCCAAATCTGCCTCCGAAGGATTTACGGCACGTTACAGTCGAGTAGATCATTCCTTAAACCAGATGAGGGAAACTGAGACGATGGATGGTTGAGGTGTGTTTGAATCTGGAGCTTCAAGAGACCAGAAATGTCTGAAGACACAAAACATCAACCTGAATGGCTGAATGTGACAAAAAGGCTGAAAATGAGAGAAAATCTGCAGGAGAGGAGACATTTTTACACAAACATTAAATAAAAAGGGTCAGTTTGAAAATTGAAAATGAAGTTTAACTCTGAAAACTCTCAGCTGGACTTTATTTAGTTTATTAAAACAGAAACAACATTTCAAATCGTCCAACTCTTTAACAGGCACATGTCCTGAGAGACGGTTTGATTCTCAGGATCATGTTTCTGTTTGTTTCCGTCGGACAGTGAACACACCGCAGTAAACAGAAGTTATGGTAAATAAATTCATCACGTCTCCCTGTTTCAGCTCAGAACATTCAAATACAATCTGCTCTCTGATCATCAGCTAATACAAACTGATTTATTCATGTATTCTCAAATTAATTATTAGGATTCATTAAATAATATCATCATTACCAGAATCATCAAAAAATCTGACGTGCAGCATCTCTGGTCCGTCTCTAAATGTTCAGTAATGAGCCGCGTGGAGGCTCAGCGTCTTATTAATACCAGACTTAATGAGAGCGGCTCTTCATCAGAAGATGAATCCGTTCGTAGACGTCGTCCTTCTTCTCCCTCTTTTCCTAATGTTGTAGTTTTTATCCTTTCTGAGCATGCTCAGTGTGTTTTTAGCTGGTGTGAAGGATGGTGGCTTCAGAGGTCTCCTCATGTCAGTAATTCTGTCTCACAGCCACTTTTTACTGGAAATGTGGAGCTGGTTTCAGCAGTCGGGACCAGTTCTGGTTCAGAAGATGGAGGAGAAGGATGCTCCTCGTATCCAGAACCAAGCAGCTGTGTGTGTGTGTGTGTGTGTGTGTGTGTGTGTTGGGGGGGGATCGTCCTTGGGGTCTCACTGCTGGGTGTCTATAAACATTTAACCTCCTGACACAACAAATCCTCCCTTTTCCGACTGTTAAAACTAGCCTTAAACACCTCATAAAGTGTGAATTGGATTCAGGCCTTCAGCGTTCACGTGGAGAGGAGCGTGCACGTGGGAGTGATTGATGCTGCTTTGCAGAGGAAGTTGTAGATTTCTGCAGAAACAGAAGAAAACTGCGCTAAAGCGACGCCTGAGCCGCTTTCTTTGATGGGAATGTGTGTTTGTGCCTCAGCTGTTTGGTGTGTGTGTGTGTGTGTGTTGCTGAGTTCTTCCTTTCGAGCTGCTTTGCATCGAAGGAGGAAAGTCGGTGTGTTAAAGATGAGTTTCTGGTCGGGGCGTTGATGTTTTATCAGGATAATTCCTGAATTCCCGTCAGCTGAGGGGAAAACGGGACACTGTGATGTTATTTCTCTCATATTCATTATATTTAAAAATCCAAGAAGGATCTGAAACAAACCACGAGGGCAGCAGCTCAAAGAAAACTAAAAAATGACGTGAAAAAGCTGGAAAAATGTAATAATTTGAGTGTGAAGTATTTGTTTGATTTTGGAGTAAAAGTGGGAAATGAGTCAGCTGACGTTGTGAAGACTCTTCATCCTGAAGGTTTCAGGTCGGAGGGAAGTGATCGGGTGGAAAGTGTTGATCAATGTTTTTTTTTCCAAATATGTTTTTATTGATACACAAACTTCTACAAATTCTCATTTAAACAATCACATACATGAACATTAAACTTGCATGAATTAGATGAAGGGTCAATAAATTCCAATATTTCAATACAAAAACACAGAAATATTCATAAACCATAAACGTTTCCACCCGTTTTTAGCTTCTATGATCCTCATTTATGGATCCTTTCCGTTTGCCTTTGCAGCAAATGTTGGTCTTTCCAGGTCATCCCAGTCTGGAAGTTGCTTTATCCAGAGTCTCAGAGAAGGAGCTTCCACACTCTGAGCTCATAGATCTCCTGGCTTGAATAAATCCACTTTTGTCTGCTTCTGTGTAAATTCAGAGACACTAAGTTTGACATTTAGAGGATTTTTTTATGTTAAACACCTCCAACAAACACTTAGTAACATCTGTCCAGAATTTCTGAATCTCTGGAAATTCCCGTAGATGGAAGAAGGAATTCTTTTTCCATTTAGACATCTAGATATCTGGAAATTGTCCCAGGAAGATTTCTGGGACTGATTCGGTTCTTTTTGGGCCAGTTTGTGGGTCTGTCAGACTTCAGGCATCCTGCAGAGATCTGGAACCGGATCATTTCTGTCCCGGACTGATGGAGGAAGCAGGGAAGGTGTGCGTGTGCTCATGCTGTTGTTTACGTTGTTGTTTACATTGTTTTGAGACGTCCAGGCGGATCGGCAGGTCGGAAAGAGACGGAAATTCTGTTCTAGTAAATACTGATCATGTGACCTCTCCGCTGACTCAGAGGAATCTGGGATCAGACCCCTAGAAAGACCAAAAATCTTCAGCAGCTTTCTGACTGGTTATGATGATGATGATGATGATGATGATGATGATGATGGAAAAAGTATAGTGGGAGTTCTCTGAGCAGATCATGAGAGTATTTAAGAAGTCCCTGATCGGATCCATAAATCCTGACAGTCAGCAGGATTCCAAACTGTTCCTGAAAGAATCAGCTGTTTCCAGGATTTCCTCTTCCTCCTCCTCCTCTTCTTCTTCTTTTTACTTGTCATCGTTCTGTGATTTTGATAAATATTTTCATTGTTATTAGATGAGACGGAGACATTTAGAATACTTGGATTCAGCTGGGATGCTGTGGTCAGAGCTGCAGACATTTATTGATCAATGATCAATGATCAGTTCGTCACCGTGAGACGAGTCGGCGGGTTTCTAACACTTCTTCTTCTTCTTCTTCTTCTTCTTCTTCTTCTTCTTCTTCTTCTTCTTCTTCTTCTGCTTCTGCTTCTTCTTCTTCTTCTTCTTCTTCTGCTTCACACTTTACCAAATTAGACTTTAATTGATGAAAACCGACCAGCTTTGGTTCATTACAATGTGTGTGTGTGAATTGTATTTCTGTATATTTGAAGTTTTAGTTGATTTATCTTGTGTTGCAGGAAGTGAGGTGAAGCTGGAGGCGTCTGTGAACTGTAGAAACTCTGTGTGTGAGTGTGTGTGAGGAGTGTAAACTGTAGAAGCTCTGAGTGTGTGTTAGGAGTGTAAACTGTAGAAACTCTGAGTGTGTGTGTGTGTGTGTGTTAGGAGTGTAAACTGTAGAAACTCTGAGTGTGTGAAGCTCCTCACAGCTTCGTTCGGTGTTTTAGAAGCTGAATGGCCACATGTGGAGCAGCAGAGAGGAAGTTCCTGGTTTAATGTTTCTGTATCGTTGTCAGACTCATGATGTTTGTCCTGCAGGTGTGTGTGAGAGTGTGTGTGTGTGTTTTCTGGTTGATCAGCGTTGATAAGGTTTAGGATTAACGTGCACATCAGCGCATAGTCATCTAAACTTGTGTATAACTTAAAGTTCTTAAATTCTCCTCTGTGTAAACTCACACATAAAATGTTTATTGTGTTTTTAGATTTAAAAAGTTACAACATAAAAAATGAGAAGAACAAGATGTTATTTATGATTTCGGTTTCTTCGTTATGAACTTACGAAGCTCAGCTGTAAAAACAAACATGTCACAGGTCACAGACGTCGCCCATCGAAGCGTCTGAAGTCTGGTAACAGCAGCTTCCAGGGAAAAGATGAGGCGGGAATACAGGATGTGGTGCAGTCGGGTTCCATGCTTTATGTTAACACTACTAAACTAATACACTTTGTATACATCTGAATGTATGTTTATTTACGCCAGTTAATGAGACCAGGTTTTCAGGAAGATTTTCCAGTGATGGTTCGTCTGCAGCTTCTAATCTGACCGGATCCAGAACTCCCTGCAGGTTCTGAACCTTTACAGATATTTAAATGAGTCATTTATCCAGCTGGTGTAGAAAACAAACAAACCAAAAAACTCAATTAAAAACCAAAAGCTGGAAAGTTTTTAATACAACAAACACTTAGAGCTGCAATCGTTTATTTAGTTTAACAACACAAACAAAACAAACTAACAAACAATAAATATAAATAAATCCAGAATTTAATGCAATGTGGATTTTAGTTCAGTGAGTTTAAAGCTGCACGACTGACCTCTGGCACATTTTCCCAGGCCCCCCCACCCCACCGACGGTTCCTCCAGCATCTCCATCCTGCCTCTTCTCTCAGATCTCTACAGTCAGTAAAAGTCAGTCTGATGTTGACTTTTCTCTTCCTCTGTCCCTTCCCGTTGATCTCTTCCTCTCTTCCTCCGCTAACGTCCTGACGGTGCGCGTTAGAAACAACCAGCGTGTTTCAATCCAGCTGCTGGTTCCTAAAGTCAAGCTGAGCCAGTCAGAGACAAAAGTTTAGAAAGTTACACAGTGCTGCTTTAACGGCTGGGTTCTGGTGACGTCTGTGGTTCTGATTGTAACAGAAAGTGAAATCCAGACGTCATCTTTCTGTTTTTGCTATAAAGATGCTGCGTTAAATTCAACTCTGACTGATCAAGGATGAGGAGGTGTTTCTGTGTGTGTGTGTGTGAATGTGTGTGTTTGTGTCATTTATGGCTGGACCAGGTGAGCATCGCTTGTCATCACCTTTGTCATGGATCCTCCGGCGCTGTTCTCTCCCGGGTCGGGCCAGTCACCTCGAGTTGGGGGAATTCATTCGCAGAGTTGTATGTGTGTGTGTGTGTGTGTGTGTGTGTGTGTATGTGTGTGTGTGTGTGTGAGACTTTATTCAAGAGCTGTAATTCAGAATGGAGAGCCCTCCACCCTTCATCTTCGCCTTCCTCTCCCACCTGACAGAGAAGACTACACTTCTACCTACACCTGCCAGCACCTTCCTCCTCCTCCTCCTCCTCAGCTGAACTGAAACGCTACGTCGGCCTTGGTTCCGTAGACTCTCTTCAACGTGGCGTCCTCGTCTTCGTGGTCATGTAGTTGGTGGCTCCGCCTCCTCTGATCTTACACTGCTCTTCTGATGACATGTCAACAAAACCACGACAATTAATGGAGGAGCAGGTGAACAAACTAATGGCCTGTGTGTGTGTGTGTGTGTGTGTGGGTGTGTGTGTGTGTGTGAGACGGTGAAAGATGTTTGTGCAGAAACAGCTGACTGGAGGAACGGTGCAGCTGTGTTGGTCTGGTGTTCTGATGAAATGTGCTACCTTGTCTAAATATCCTACTACCGGCTTCTAAGCACACCTCTCGATCTGTGCTGCCCCTTCAGAAAATAATACAACATCTATTTTTCAAACAAGTCCTGGTTTTGTGTTAATAAAATAGTTATATAAAATAGTAAGTTATCCACATACATGTGTATTAATGAACTGAAAATCTGTTGGAACGGACTTAAGAAATAATGTGAGCTGGAATAAATGAAAGCAGGTGGGATGATGGACGATGTAAATGACCTCATCAAAGTGCGCCATCTTATGCAGGTAGGATGACTTCACAAGACAAATTAACGAATGTATCTATTCAGATATTATATAGTTATGAAAATCTCAAAATAGTATATCATATTCAAACATTCAAAGTATTTTTATGAACATGCATGAAAATATATATAAGTTATCAACGAATGTATTTCACCATACAAAAGTCTCACAACAACATGGAAGTACAGCTGTTCTTAAACATGGAGTCAGGGGCAGCATGTATTTATGGGCGTGCTCTCAACCCCACCTAGAAATGACGCTTTCGTGTTGTGTGCATGAGCAGAAAGCACAGGAAGGACGTCTCTATGGGCAGGATGAAATGTTAGAACAGCAGTTCCCATCCATGCTGGGCCCGTCTGGTGACACGAGACACAAGATGTTTTCCCGTGGCCGTGCGTTATCAAGCCGTGGACACAGATGCACGTGAATGAGATTGCTAAGTCGTGGCCAGGAATTACTAAGGCGAGGAAACGGGATGATTAAGTGTTAGCCACATGATAGTTAAGCACAAATTTATGGGCAATTATTGTATTTTTTTATTTTTATTTTAATGTTCAGATGAAGTATAGAAGTATCCAGTCCAGTAGGTGAGTTTTACTGGATTCACCTTTAACTACAAAAGAACCAACTTAATGGTTCATTATTTAACTGCGGCTCCACAGTGGCTTTGTTTCCCAAAAACTACAAATCCCAAATAAAGTCTGTGTACACTATGGCAACCCTGGGAGGACAAACATCCTACTCAAAAAGCCAAAACATTATATAAGGAGATAGTCCGTTAGAATGAGCGTTACAAGGTCTGTTGTTATTTATCAGAACAGATTTATTATAGATCGCAGCTGATTTCTCACAACACCACACTTTAGTTAAGACACTAAATTCAGGTGCTGACGGAGAATATCGGACAAGTTGTTGATGCATTAGTAACACGTAGCCAGAGTTAGCTGTTTTGAGTGATCTGTGGCCACCAGTACATTTCTTTCTGTCAGTGTCAGCAGACGGGCTCGGTGGCTCACAGGTGAAGCATTTAACATCGCAAAGCCTGAAAGCTCTGCAGATTTACAGAGCCTTGAACGCACCACATTACCACATCCCTGAACGGAGCACACACAAAAAGTTTCACGGAGCGAACTCTAACATGTATGTGATCACAAAGTAATCCGAGTAACTGACAGTAATCAGATTACATAAGATCAGAATATTTATGAAACTGACAAACATTTGACCGTCTGTTGTGACCATAACTGCGATAGAAAGCACGTCGCTCGAGCTGCGGCTGAGATGTTTGTCACATGACGTCAGCGTGGAGGTTTTCATCTGTTGACATGTGAGCGGAAGCAAAACCATCGTCTTCTGCGTGTCGGTGTAACCCGCCTTAACCCTACGTAACCTCTCTTTACCCAACAAAACCTGCCGTAACCCAACTTAAACCAACATAACTAGCTTTAACTAGCTTCTACTCGCTTTAACCTGCCTTAACACACCGTAACTTTAACCCACTTATTGTCTTTAGGTTAAATGTTGCCACAAACTGTGTTAACTGCAGAGAAAAACTCTTAAATGTCTTAAAATTTGATGACTTTTACTAAAGTGACCCCAATATTAGAAAAAGTAAACTTTTCCTTTATTCATATGAGACCTGGAAGCTGTACAGACATGCTCCACATCTTGATAAAAACTAGTTTACAACCTTTACAGACCCTAAGAAATAATAAACAGAATAATGAAAATCTACGGCTCTTGGGGTAAAAAGAGTGGTGTCCACTGAGTGAATGCTGTGTTTTTTGCTGGAAAAAGGTATGAATGACAGGTTGTGTCTTAACATTTAAAATAAAAGAAAAAGATTTTATTTTAGATTTTTAGTGAGGGTGGGTCATTCTTGGCCCGCAGGATGAGGGGTGAATACAGAATGTGAAGACAACCGGAGGGTTATCAGACAGATTTAATCACAGGGAGAATCCCAGAACTTCAGTCTGGTTGGTATCTTTCAGCTCTGATGTCAGCATCATGTGACCAGACCCATCACTCTAAGATAGCGAAGTCTTTATCAATAACACAGACAGTAGATGTTGAGATGACCTTTGACCTGCGAGCTGCGTTAGCATCCAGGATCAGCAGCTGAGCTGAACTTCATCTACATTCTGCAGCTTTGGTTCTGGTGTTCCTTCCAGGTGTTTGATTTGATCGTTGATTGTCTCTCAGACTCGTGTTTGAGTGTTTCCGCCTGTTTCTGATCCGTTTGTGTTCTGGTTGGAGACGTTTCGTTCCTCGAAGTTAAATCGTGAATCAGTTCCTCGTTAGTTGAACCCGAAGCTGCAGAACAAACAGCTGCAGGTCGCAGTTTGACGTCTGTGTGATCTTTTTACACTTCACACATTCAACACCTCACAGAACGCACTAATTAGCACACACACACATGCACACACGCACACGTGTGGTCATAGAGTGAGCGCGTGCAGAAGCCCCTCAGTCTAAAGACTAATTTGTTGGTAATTGCAGCGTGACAGGAGCAGCCATTCCAGCATCGAGCCGCCGTTTCCCCGAGCCACTCGTCCTAATTAGGAATGACACACACTATTAAGGTGCACAAATGGAAATCAGTCAGGGGGCGTTCCCTCCCCGACGGCGCCCACCGCCATTGTGCCCACAGCAAAAGAGAGCTCCCACAATGCATTTCTTTTAACATCACAGGAAAACAGGAAAAGCTGTATGTTGGAAATCTGATTACTTTGAACTGGCTCAGTTATAAGGATGAACGTTTATAAGCAGCGTTGGATCATTACACGGTGATGGATCAGCTAAATTATTGATATTAAATCAGTAATAAACATGACATGATTGTCTTTCTATCATCTCCCACCAGTCTGCCCTTTCTCCTCTGACCTCTGACATCAACAGACAACTGCTGCTCACTGGATATTTTCTCTTCTTCAGACCATCTCTGTAAACCTTAGAGATGGCTGTGTGAAAGTCTTAGTTGATCAACAACCATGCCACGTTCAAAGTTACTTAAATCCCCTTTTTTCCTCATTCTGATACTCAGATTGAAGTCCAGAAAGTGGCCTTCATCATGTCTACATGCCTACATGCATTGAGTTGCTGCCATGTGATTAGATATTTGTGTTAACAAGCAGTTAAACAGGGGGAGCTGATGAAGTGGACTCTGAGTGTGTGACTGAAAACTGACAGGAAGTCATTAAAGAAACCTTTGTGGGTAGCTTAAGTTCAAGTTACTCAGCATAAACTAGCAGGTTAAATAGACTCTTTGTTTTGATAAAATTCCTCTCTTGGTGTTTATGGTGCAGCATAAAGGATGAAATTCAGACCACTGAGAACTTCACCCTTTAAGCGTGCTTGTATGTGATACATCCAACGTCTGAGACCTGTTTCATCACTTTATGGTAAAAACTTTGTTCCAAACCCTGTTAATCGAATCTGATTGTGGTTCTGCCCTCTGTGCTACAATAATTCTGACATATCACACAGTAGTAAATGATACAAATAAGAACTTTTTGCCCATTGTTTCTTGCGTTAAATAGTTAAAGATGCTGGTGCTGGTGACTGACTTTAGCTGCTAAGTTGGGTTTAACTAGCAGCTCACTTTGTCATCTCCTGATCTCAGCTGCTCATCAATGCTTGATCCATAAAATCTCAGAAAAAGGCAACAAATGTTTGATCTGGAGCTCTTTTATACGTTCTTGTCCAGCTCCAGCTCACTGTTTCCAACCAAATCCACTGCCCCAGAGTGTTAGTAACCAGCAGAAACCGGTCTCTCTGCTTTAGTTTGTGGTTTAGACTCGAGCCGTCTTCTTGTTTACATCAGTTTTAATCCTCCACCAGTTTCTCAGTTTATTCTCTTTTTCTTCTTTGTTTGTTGTTGATGTTCTCATCAGCTGATCTGTTTGCTGCTAACTGTAGCAGCATGCTAGCAGAGGCGCGTAAACAGGAAGCTGCTGCTGTCCGTCTGCATGGTGCTGATGGGAGTTACTGTCACTAGAGGTGTCGAATCTGATGAGATTAACTGGCTGATTAACGTGGTGGATAGCTGTGTGTGTGTGTTGTATCAATGTGTTTGTGCCGAGTTTGTTTCTCACTGAATCAGATTTAAACCTCCATCGTTTATTTGATTAACATCCTGGCAGCCAGACGCTGTGTGTGTGTTTATATGGATGTGTGTAAGGCCACACTGGTTAAAGACCCAAACAGCGGTCATGCTCCATCTCCTGTATGATTAATGACATGGTGTGTGTGTGTGTGTGTGAACATTCAGCACTCTGCAGTCCAGAGATGATTCGCATCTTTCAGCAACTGATGCGGGTGTCAGTCAGTGGATTGGATGGGGGAGTTTTTACTGGAGGGACCTTCGGGGCCCCGAGGCCACAGATTCGGTCAGAAACAAGAAACTCAGAGATTCTCAGAACATCAACAAGACAAAAACGAAACATCCAAATATCTGAAAAAGAGATGAAAACTGCAGAAAGAGAAAAAAACTGCAAAGATGGGAAAATTTAAAACTGCAAAAACATTTGATATGAAAACAGATGTAGAGACTAAAAACTGCAATCTGAGCAAGAGATGATGGTAGAATTTTTCCAGATTTCCACTGACTGAGAAGAATTACTGCCCTAGATTGAAGAATAATCTTTTTTATTATCATAATAATTGTACAAAAGAACATTTTAAAGTCCACAGCCTTGATCTTCGCCCTGGACCCGTCTTTCTCCTCATAACGTATCAGAACCAGGTCTTTGTACGAACCGTGATGGTGTCTCCATCCACCTCTTCCTTTGTTTGTTTCAGCTTCTCTAACAAACACGTCTACAAGAGACCTCCATCTTTTTCAGTTTTACCTGAGGATGCTGATCTTGGTTCTCCACAGCTTGTTTGCAGCTACGATGGTGCAGCAGGTTGCTGGTGTTGGTAACTTCATCTGGACATCATTTCCAGTAACTCGCTGTTAGGTCCACATCCGACCAAAAGATACATCATCATGTTTTTCCTCGTCGATTTTCACTGCTCAAAATCTCCAGTAACACAGCTGCTCTGCTGCATGTTTAGTGGTGCAGCAGTGAAAAATGTCCCCCCTCAAACAAACGTTGTTTAAGAAGTTTAAAACCTCAAATTCAGATCAGAACAAAATTAAAAAGTGATCTTCAGTATGAACCAGTATCCCGAGCAGGACTTTTTAAAAGAAAACAGCATGAAACGACAAGAAACGCTTTCTGATCAGTGTTCTGTATGTTTGTAAAAGGAGTAGCTGACAGGAAACATGGCTGCTCTCCGTCTACAGTTTGGTGTACAACTGGATCTCCAAGTTCGTTAATGAGAAGCAGCCTTGGGTTCCCTCACATCGGTGTCGGGAAGCTGATCCATGATCTGATCCTGTTCAACCCTCTGCTTGTTTCCTTGCTGTGTCATTGTCTGATTATGAGAGCTGAACCTGGACGTCGCGGCTCGACATTCAGAAGTCAAACTGAAATGTTCCACATGGCTGCTGCAGCATTTCCTCCACACTCGGACGGATCTGCTGCTTCTGGACATGTTTGCATCTCTGGTAAACCTTCAAAGTCCTTCAGGTTGAAACAGAGTGTGGACAGAAGATGATCCCCTAATCCCAGAAAAGTAAAGATCCATCTGGAAGGTTTGGCTGCATTTTTCCTGCTGTGTGTGTGTGTGTGTGTGGATATGAACTAACTGCACACACACCCGGCTGTGCAGTTCAGTAATTGTTTGCAGAGCGCTCGACATGACTCCTGCTGACCTTTAATTTCAGGCTTTGTGGTGAAAACGTGCAGATCGCCGGCCGCGGCCCTCACTCGCCTCTTCTTGTTTGTTCAGTGTGTGTGTGTGTGTGTGTGTGTTCCCCTCCGGCTGCTGGAGTGTGATTTACACTCCAGGCATGTTTGAGCGAGCCGTGTGCCATCGATACTGTTTTTATTACACCTTTTGCCAAGTGCTAACAGCCGGGTACGAGCGGCGCTGACGAGTGGATGCAGCCATAATTAGCATAATTGAAATAATAATAATGCTAACGAGTTTTCTGAGAGGAGGCAGAGCAGCGAGGAGAGGACGAACGTCGCCGTGGCGATCTGCTGTCTGCTCGGCCGCCGCAGAGCGTGGCGTTTAATGGGATAATGGCTGCTTTAGTGATGCTTGTGATGAAACAGGTGCCAGGTCCAGTTTGAATCTGAATCTATTTCAGCTTCTTTCTGTCAAATAAACAACAAATCTGCTCAGTTCTGGAACATAAACACTGACTTCCGTCCAGTTCTGCAGGTTCATGTTTTAATTCAGAACAAGAAGGATTTTCTCTTTGCAGGGAGATAAAAAAAAGATTTTATTGATTCATCATTAATCCTGATAATTGATGCTGGTGCTTGTTGCATTTTCTGTCACCACCACACAGATTATTTCACACCAGATCAGAAAAACAGTCACCTGATCTGGTGGGAAAGTGGATCTTGAGCCGGACTCTAAAGGCACATTTCTGATCATTTTTACAAGTCAAATGTATTTCAGGGAAAATAATCCAGATTATACGAGAAACTGAATGCATTTAATCATAGTTAGTTATTTGTAAATCGATGTTTCTTTCATGAAAACGGCAAAACTTTAACAACAAATCAGATAATGATCAGATTTTGGTGCTGCATGTAAACAGGCTCATTATAAAAACAGAAGTCAAAGATGGATCAAACAAAACCAGCCAGACAAAAACCGATGATCGTAACCAAATATCTCAGTCCTCACAGGGGCGGGTCTAGAGAAGTTTTGATCTGAGATGGGGGGGGGGGGGGGGGGTTGGAAAAAGTGGCCTTTAAATGAAAAGTTGTACATTTTAGGGAATGATGAACCGTGTTGGTCTGATGTAAACATCCAGGCAACATTTGTAGAAAACAGTCAGCAGTAATTTCATTCAGGACGATGCTGTTTGACGTCCTCACACCAGCAGTGGAGATGATTTACTTCCAGCAGTCAGAGGTTTGATCAGGGTTCATTCAGCATGTCTAGAAAAGCAACTGCACAGTCGTCACATCTGCCGGTTTGATGATGTTTACATCCTCTTCATGAAGCGTAAACAGTCTGAACAAACAAACATTGTCATCTGTTTGAGCTGTTTGTGATCAAGACTGGTCGTAGTTGGACATCTCAGGTTTTATACGTCAGTTTACATTTGTTACAATTCAGTTGTCGGTAGTTAGGATGCGGAGATCTGTGCCCTCCCCCTGGGCCACCATTTGGATCCCACCTGGACTTCTCATTTAATTCTCAGGTGTACCACCTCACCTGTTATCTGATCATCATCCGTTCATAGCTGACACGCCATCTTTACTTCTGCTCACATGAAGCCCAAACTGTCCTTTATATGCAACCCTCACTGAGCCAGAAGCTCATCAGCTGGAAGTTCCTGCAGAAGTCCGCTGTTCCCTGGGACGTCTTGATCACTGCTCTGCCGCCAAGACGGACACGGAGGACGAAAACCTGCTGCTTCATTTCCTGTTTCCTGTCCTGAGGACACCACTCGGAGGAAAGATTTAGACGTTGTTGGGATGTTCTGGTCTGCTTGGATGTTAAAGTCGGCTCCATGAGTGTGAAGCACATCAACGAGAGATAAACCTGGCTACAATAAATGTGAAAGTATTCTATTAAAGTACTTTTTCATGCTATTGTTAAGTATATTGTCAATATAAAGTGGATGAACTAAGTATTTTGTTTGTAAAAATTTAAGTTGACTTTCCATTAAACTGAGTCAAAATCATTCTGATTCTTTATCTTAAGGAAACCAAATGATTTGCGTACGTCTGATTTGAACAAATTCAATTACTGAGCCTGAATGAACTTTATTCAAACTTCTTACCAGCTGAAACAAACCGGTTCAGTTTTTTCTGTCTCCGCTGCAGATCAAAGTTAGTCTGGAGTCCTGGAACGTCCCCGCAGATTAATCTGTGTTTAAATAAGTTGACATGATGGAGATTTCTGCTGTTCAGCATGTAAAGGAAACACGAGTTGTACAGAAAATGAATACACTTAATGTTTTCATTGCTCTGTGACTCTACAGGAAGTGGTGTAAAAGAATCTGATGCGCTCGGCTGGTTTTAAATGTTCGGATGTTACAGAAAAACATCAGAAACCTAAAAAACGGAATGAAATCAGCTGTTTTCATCCTTTTCATGACACGTCAGAGATTCCCTGCTGGATGCTGAAGGATTTCTTGTTTCGAGTGTGTGAGGTGAAGTCAGCTGCTGGTTGTACCTGCAGACAGGTGTGTGTGTGTGTGTGTGATGGATAAAACAGATGCTCGTGGCTGATTTTCTTCTCGCAGGAAGTCATTGAAAATATCTGTTGATGAAAGTGTTGAAGTCTTCCTCTCTGTCATTTCACTCGCTGCTATTTTTATTCCAACACTCAGCTGCTTTTATTCCCTCCGAGCCTCCATTAAAACTTCCAGATACACACCTGAGCAGCTCCTCTTCCTCCTCCTCCTCCTCCTCCCCGTGGAGTTCCTGTGCCGACTCTCCACTCTGCGTCCGCCTGGCTAAACGCTGCGAGTTGGAAGAATTAGCCTTCAACAAACTGGCCTACAAATGAGGCATTAGGCATCGGTAATGGAGGTGCAGAAAGGTCACGGCTGTATTAATCTGCCGTCTGGGGAATACACCCCGGAGCCGGGAAGCTCGGGGGCCGAGGGAGCCGGCAAGTTTCCAAAAACAAACCTCCAGCATGAATAAATATTTATGGGTGCCCCGGCGATCGTATTGATTATGAAGCGTTTATGGAAACAAAACGAGCAGGAAAATGAGATTGATGTTGGGATATTCGGCTGTTGTCGGTCCGTTTTCCCCCTCGGACACTTTGAGCTTCCGCAGGCTGAGAGCAGAGGTCGCTTCCTGCAGGAGCATCGACTTTATTTCAGGATCAACAAGGATTTTTATCCTTTTTCTCTAAAGTCAGCTGACTTCATTTACAGGCTCAAATCTTCCCCATTTATATCACATTCATCTCTGATTCCAGCCAGGACGAGTCGATGCTCACAAACCAAAGTATTTCTAATAACAGTTTCTGTCCTTTTTAAAATAAAATGGCAGAAAAACATGTTTTCAGCTTTTATCGGGTTTAAAAGGCGGAGTTTTTTTAAAATGTATTTCCAGCTGCTGTCAGACAGGAAGTGCACGGACGACTTCCTGCAGCTGTTGTGTGGAGTTTATGAAGTCTGATGAATTAATGCTCGTCAGAGGGAAACATCTAAAGCATGTAAAACAGATAAATAAAACAAAGATGAAATAAATATCACTTTCAAAACATGAACATTTGAACGGTAGTGTGTAATTACATATATATATAGATGTGTGTGTGTGTGTGTCTGTGTGTATTGTTTTGCATATATATCTTTTTCTTCCCCTTCATCTTCCTACAAGTCCAGTGTTTTTTTTATTATTTTTTATTATCTTTGTGGTTCTGGGTCTGATTCTGCTTCCGATGGTGAACAAAAACCAAAATGTGTATTTTGACTTGTGTTTGTAAGATGAAGATAATGACGATGACTCTGTCTGTCTTCCAGCGGGGTGGGATTGGCCCGAGCTCACTTTGAGAAGCAGCCTCCGTCCAACCTGAGGAAGTCCAACTTCTTCCACTTCGTTCTGGCGCTGTACGACCGACAGGGTCAGCCGGTCGAGATCGAGAGGACTTCCTACGTGGACTTTGTGGAGAAAGACAAGGTGATGGCCTCTTCCTGTTCTTTTCTCAGCCAGTTTTCAGACTCCAGTATGCAAAGTTGACTGTCAAATACTTTAGATTTTCCCTTCATATACCACATAAAAATACAGCATATAATGATCTGACAATTATTTCTTCCCTTTATTAACATGTTAATAAAATAAAATAAATAATAAAAATAATAATAAAAAATCTATCTATATCTAAAGTATCAGCTGATTTGACTCCTGTTTGTGTGATCGATCAGATTTTTTAAAGAACCAAGCTCTGTGACACTCTGAGGGAAAAGCGTAAGAATATAAAAACTCAGCTGATGTGTCGGAAACTGTCCCCATTTACGTCCGCGAGAGCAAAAGGATTTCATTTTGCTCTCTTATGTAACAGCCTTAAAGAGAGCAGAGAGGAGCCCAGTGCATGATGGGACGTCCCCCAGCAGCCTTGGCCTATAGCAGCAGGACTAAAGGGATGGATCAGGGTCACCGAGCCAGACCAACTATAAGATGTATCAGGACGGAAAGTTTGAAGATGATCTTAAAGGTAGAGAGGATGTCTGCTTCCTGAAGCCAGACAGGGAGCTGGTTCCACAGAGAGGGGTCCTAAAGGTTCTGCCTCCTGTTCTACTTTTAGAAACTCTAGGAACCACCAGTAAACCTACAGCCTGACAGTGAAGTGCTCTGTTGGGAAAATCTGTAACAAAGCGATCTTTAAATCCAGCTCTGAACCAGTGGTTCAGTCCCACTCAGGAAGGACTTTAACCTGCTCACACAGTTTTCCACCAGGTCGTGTTTCCAGTTGAAAAGTGAAAGTTTTTTACCGTCTCTGCAGGACGCTGTGATGGTTCGTCCGGTAAAGTTAAAGTTAAAATCTGTTCACCGACATTAAACACAGGAAGCTGCTGCACTGACTCTAATAACACTGATGAGCCTGCTGATAACATCCAGGCAGGTTCGGGGGTGTTTGTTCTTTGATCAGCTGCCAGCTGGCTCGACATCCTCCACCCACTCCCTCACCTCACCTCTGCTTTGACCTCTAGTCTCTCGCCCCGACACAAACGCACTGGGACTGAGCCAAAACTCCCAGGCACAGTTGGCACCAAGCGGCCGACCGACTCGGGCTGAGAGGGAGGAGAGAAATAAAATGGGGGGAAGAAGAGGAGGGGAGGAAGGTCACCGCAGAGAGGGAATGGAAAGAGGGAGGTGAAGAAAAATAAAGGAGATTCAGATTTATTTAGCGCTTTCATGACGTCGTCCTCACCTGCCGCATGGAGGGAGCAGGCAGTCAGGATCCTCAGTCAGAGTTTGATAGCTGAAGGTGATACGAGACGTTCAGCATCTCCAGAAGTCATCGTTCTGACAAATCAGCACATCATTCAGGACAATCTTTATATTAGTGAAATATAAAGATTCCATGAAAAGTACCCTGTCTCAAGAAGCATAGTGAAAGATGGCGTATTGGATGGTAGATGCTGTTGGTCAAACCGCGATCATTGATAGATCTTATGAACTTGATGACTGTATTTTTGGGGTCAGAAATAAAAAGGCGTGCATATTCTGGCAGAGGGGTTTGGCCCTCAGTAAATCTGACCCTGTTGATCCCAGCATTTTATACATATCATTACTGTTAGACAATTTCATTTTCTTTTTCATTTTTTTAAAAATAAATATCAGCAGGCTTTTGTTCAGAGGCTGCTGGTAAGTTCTTCTGGGTAGTAAACGTGAATATACGCCATCTACTGTCACTACGCCCCTTCTGAGGGGGGACTTTCGCTGGGGTGCTTTTTTTTGGCACAGCACTGGTCGCCATTCTCACATTTCAACATGATCCAGCAAAGATTCCTCATCTACTCCCACCACGTGCATCACGCATGTTTACATCGAACAAATATGATCACATTCTTAATGGTGACGCATGATCCAGTGTTAATGATGATTTACTAACATGAAGACACAACCTAGGACATAGCCACGCCGCAAAAAAACAAACAAAACTCCACTTGCATCAGCGCCAAACTGACTCCACCCACTTCCCCACACACACACACAAACCGCCCACTTAACTTCCAGCCAATCACATCATTCACCACATTGATTGACAGGTTTGTGATCTCTGAGTTCTGACACTGACAAAAGTCACTACTACAGTAAGAAAATCGCTTTTATCGGAGCCGAACTGATTCAGTGATTTAATGTTTGCTGTCATTGTTAATGCAGAATTATTTTTGTTTTTGTATTTAGATTTGACTCTGTGGTTCTACTCATATAGTAGCTGTATATAAAGTATATAGTATATGTATCTGAAATTCGACTAGAAGAGAACATTAAACTTCATGCATCATTATCATTGTATCCACTTGGGAAACATTTTTTCTTCTCGTGCAAAGGGCACAAATTTTTTGTGAGAAAGTCCCTTCAGAAATAATAGAATTCAAATTTTAATGTTACTAATATTATTTTATCTATTTAATTTATTATTTAATTTTGGTGGTGACCCCCCCCCCCTAAAAAAACAACTAAAAAAGAAAGAAACAAAAAACTCACTTTTCTTCTAAGAAATTAAACTCTAACGTCAGAGATTTTGGTGACATTAAAAAAATGTGGCTTTAATGGGACTTAAGTAAATGAAAAAATGATAGAAAAAGAAATAAAATAAATTAGACCAAAAGTGGTTTGTTTCAGATTTAAAACATAATGTATAAAATTATTTTAACTGTAAAATGGAAATTTAATTTCTTAACTCTGACTCAGATGCACTTTATCAAGACATGGAAGAAAAATCTGCAGCCAAACTTCCACCTTCCTTCCTGGCTGTAAACTCTGCATTGCTGCTGGTTAACTGGGAATGAACTGGGAACATGGGATTTTAAAGTGTTTTTTGTGTTTTTGTGTTTGCAGGAATACAATGGAGAGAAGACCAACAATGGAATCCACTACAGGCTGCAGCTGCTGTACAGCAACGGTGAGACCAAACCTGATCTGAAATTTACAAAAAAAACAAACAAACAAAACAAAACAATAAAAACATGTCAGACCAGAAAAGAAACCAAACACTTGACGCAGTTCTGTTTGGAGTCATTTGTGTAGCTGGATCTTCCTGTGGGATTAGATCAGACCCCAACATTGGTCCAGATCAGTTTCACTGTGTTTTAGATCTTATGCAAAATCCTGTGACAAACAGTTCTTTTGAATCTATCCTGTAAAAAAGTTTTTTTTACCCGTATGTAACTTCAAGAAACGCTGCTGAAGTCATCACGTCACCCTGCAAGCCCAACCCAGTCTTACACAGTTACAAAAATAGCATGATAACTTTTTAGTGTACAGGTAAACATGAACATCATTTTTTCCACTCAACATTTACCTTCGCTGACTTTACCCTGCAGGTGGGGAAACATATTGGATGTATTTCCTGCTTTCACTACAACTTATTATGTCAGATCACAGGCTGGTGAGCCATCCTCCACAATGACACCTTGGTCCTGTTTTATAGAACCAAAGAAATCTGATGGGATAACATTAACTGTTTGGAGGGAGTAACTCTTCCTCTGATATATTTTCCCACTGGGACATGCAGTCAAAAAAGTGTTTGCAGCACCCTGCAGTTTCTGGAGTGTCCAGCATCAACTGCAAAGTCCCGCGTCATGTGCAACATCCTGCAACGTCCTGCAACATCCTGCTACGTCCTGCTACGCCCTGCATCGTCTGCAGCATCCTGCTATGTCCTGCAACGTCCTGCAACATCTTGCGATGTCCTGCAACGTCCTGCATCGTTTGCAGCATCCTGCTATGTCCCGCAATGTACTGCAACATCCTAAAACCTCCCGCAACGTCCCGCAACATACTGCAATGTACTGCTACGTCCTGCAACGTCCTGCAACATCCTGCTACGTCCTGCAACGTCCTGCATTGTACTGCAACATCCTGCAACGTCCCACAGCGCCCAACAGCAGCCCTGCTTCCACTTACAGTGTCGTGCAACTGGCTAACTATAGTGCTGCCATAGTTGATGTTCGGAGCACCAACTACAAACGACACCTGTGCGTCATCAGGCGTTGCCCAGAAGTTACTTTAACCCAAATAACTTCTTTTTTTTAAAGAAAAAAGAAAATTTTCTGAAGTGCTGGACTTATTTTTTTTTCCTTTAAAGCAGAAAACATGAAACCAGAACCATCCCAGAGCTGAAATGACTCATCCTTGTAAATTCACCACATCACATCTGCAGTGGCAGTCATGTGACCCTTGGATTGATGTCAGGGGCAACACCATGTGATGTGATCCATTGTCTTTATTTACATCAACAAGAAAATGAACCAATTTCACAGAATCTGGAATGAAGTGAAACAATTTCTGAAGGAAAAAATAAAGGTTTTCCAGAAGTTTTTCAGTCTGGGAACGTGCCAATTTCCAACTCTTGGCGTCAAACTGAACCCAAATCAAACCATTTTTTCCTTTCAGATTTGCAGCATTGACTGATGAAGTGGAGTTAATGATGGGATGTTTCCCACAGGTCTGTGCTGCTCTACAGTCGGATGATTTAGGATTTCTATCAAAGGTCACCTCACCGGACTCCAACTTTAACTCAGCTGAGCACTTTTAAGAGTCTGGAAAATGTTTTTCATTATCAGCGCTGCAGACATCTGGAATATCTGACAAGCAACCGAACCTGAACTCTGTTTTCTCCATCGGGGCGGGGAGCGTGTGGATCTGCGGCTGATTGGAAACACACAACTTGGCTTTGTTCTGGCTGCAGTCCAGACGGGCGGGAGGAGAAGGAGGAGGAGGAGGAAGAGGAGGAAGAGGACAGCCGTAATGCGCCCCGACTCCTGCAGGAGCTGCAGATAAAGTGGGACATAAAAGAGCGTTTCCTTCCAGAGGCGGATAAATCACTCTAATATGAGTCGTCGGATTAGCATCGTGCGGAGGTAATTGACCTCATCTGCAACCGGGACGGATAGCCGCCATTTAGGCTGCAGACCGAGGAGTGAATCATGTCAATTAGAAGCAGAGGAAGCTGCGAGGAAACAGGCCGAAAAACAAGAAGCCGCAGCATCCAGCACAATTAGAGCTGCTGCTCGTCTAACAGGTGTTCCCTCCACCCCATGTCGTGTTTGTGTCACATTTACGCCCGAATGCATAGCTAATAAAACACAAGCGGTCCTGATTGATATTTAATTTGTTGGAGAATGAGGATTCGTTGTTCTCCTGGAGGAGGAAGGCAGCGGGGGGCCGAGAGGAGGCGGCCTCCACCATAAATAATAAAGAGCTCTGCAGCAGTAATGTTTGGGTTTGCAGGGAGGAGGAGTGTGTGCAAATAGAAACAACACAACCAGGACATAAATTACAACACAACTCATTTACACCATATTATTAGGAATCTCTGGTTTGAGGGATTTTTTTCATTGTGGCTAGTGTGTGTGTGTGTGTGTGCGTTATGTACAGACTGTCTGAACTGCTTTTTTTTTGTCTCATCAGTGTTTGTTTCTGCTGGTTTTTCAGGCATCCGGACAGAACAGGATCTATACGTCCGACTGATCGACTCCATGACCAAACAGGTGAGAAACTCACCTGCCGTCACATTTCCTCTTCTTTAAGTCAACTTTCAGGGTTTCACGTGACAGTATCACAAGCAAAATGAGAATTAATGATTGATGAAACATTAATTTAAATTATTAACTGTTTTCATTAACAGAAAAAAATCAGAAATAGTCCAAAATGTTTGTGATTCTGAAATATTTTAAGACGTAACTACACTTTCTGCAAACAATAATAATCCCTGTGAGTATTTTACAGACTGAAAACAAATTATTTTTTAATGCCTCTGAGGCCCGACGTCAACAACAAGTTTGATTTACTTCTTTCTTTAATCACTCCGAGAAAATCAACCTGAAGACGATTCGTTCATGTCTGAAATGTAACTTCTGCCTCATTTTGTATTCCAAGTTTATGAATTTGCTAATTAGCCCTGCTTTGTCACGAAACAGTTTTCACGATTTAAAGGTTAAATTCCAGCTTCACTAACTTAAAGTCCAAAAACAGTTTTTTTGACTAAAAATATAAACAACAACAAAACAGAACACAAAAAACAAGAGCTTGAAAGATGTTAAAGTGAACAGAAGTTCGATGAAACAAAACCTCATACCCACCAATCAGCTGGTGGGTCATTCATTTTATCATACACTCACCATCCTCTTCATCACGTCCACCTTGCTAGTGCTGCGTTGGAGCCATTTTCTTCCAGAACTGCCTTAATTCTTGGTGTCATAGATTCAACAAGGTGGTGGAAACATTCCTCAGAGGTTTTGCTCCATATTGACATGACAGC
>JBAFTB010000008.1:4500237-4514725 GCA_037177355.1 Melanotaenia trifasciata | reverse complement strand
ACACACACACACACACACACACACACACACACACACACACACACACACACACACACACACACACACACACACTCAGAGTTTTTAATCAGGAATATGAGTGCGGTGTGGCTAATTAAGGACGACCAGCAGATGTGGGGGTGGGAGTGTGTTTGTGTGTGTGTGTGTGTGGGTGTGTGTTCTTCACCCAGCAGCAGTCTTGTTCACAGATATTTGTTGTGCTGCAGTTGGACAGGTTAGATTTTACTTTGTGTTCAGGTGCTTCACTTGTGAAAAGAGATGGCTGGACTGAGAGTAGCTGTGATGAAGACTGTGATGAAGACTGTGATGAAGACTGTTCAGTGTCTGTGTTTGGTTCATATGTCAGTCTCTCTTCCTCTCTGATGAGCCTGTTGTCTTCATTGTTGTGAGGTGGTGAAGTGAAACCGCGTTTCCCTCACTCCTTCTCCTCTTCCTCCTCCTTCTTCTCTTCTTCCTCCTCGTCTTCTTCCTCCTCCTTCTTCTCTTCTTCCTCCTCGTCTTCTTCCTCCTCCCCCTCCAGCGCTGCCTCAGCTGGTTTTATAATTTGCTGGTCTGGGTTGTTCTCCTGCATTAATTAGATAGGATTGATGGTGGGTTGATGTTGTGACCCGGAGCAGCTTCCAGGCTCATCTTTTCATCTCTGTGAAGCCACTCCGGACAGAGTTTCTGACAGTTGTTGAGATTTTCTCTCCTGGAAGGTTTTCTGAGGTCTGATGTGATGTTCCACATGTGGCGGTGCATCAAAAAACCAAATCTGGAGATGTTTCAGGCAGAAATCTGGGTAAATATGCAGCATGTGAGCATGTGAGGTGAGGAGACTCACCCTTTGATTGGCTGAGACGTCTGTCAATCAGAAATGTTAAGCATCACCTTTGAATGGGACGTTCTGGTCCGGAAATTCTGCTCCATCTAAAGTTTGTTTGTTCTTGTTATTTTTATTTGAGTTATATATATATATTTACACACACACACACACACTGTAACATAGATAGCAGATTTCCCCTTCGGGATTTTTCTTTGGGTTGAGTAGGTCAGGCGTGGCTATGCCGTATTGCTATCATCTACCATTCGATATCTCGGCTATATTTCTCTCTGACATGTCTGCATCTTCATAATCAGAAACAGAAAGTCAAGTTGGTGACATCTGGTTCATGGAGGAGCACTGTGGTTGGTCAAAGTTACATTAAACTTGTTGTGGTTGGATAAAATTGAAAGGATGTGGACAATTCAGGAAAAATTGTCTGAATTTGCTTTAATAGTGACGGTTATTCACAACATTACGAATTCCTGGAGGCACTGATCAATAATCCTAACAAAAAAATTAGACAGCTCAAGATTTGACAAAACTAAACTCTAATCACACTAGGCGAATGAACCCACATACCTCCAACGCAGCCCAACATCCAAAAAAAAAACAAAAACATTATTTTGATTAAAAAAAAAAAATTCTAATCGGCTTGCTGACTCTTCTCTACGATGGGGGGATTGCTTGACTTAGAAATAATAGGCTTGTTTCTTCACATCTGAAGGCATTTAGACCAGATGTTCCCTCAGTCCATCCAAAAATATTTTAGTTTAAACGCTCAGAGGAATTTTTTTATTTTCTTTAAATCCCAGATTAAAGATTCTGTTCAGTCTGAGTTCATTTAACATCAGAAATGACCTGAATCTGAGTGTGTGTTTGTGCATGGGTGTGTGTGTGTCTGTGTAAGTGAAATGTGAGGCGGGCAAGTTCAGACATGACAGCGGCAGTGGGAGAGGGGGGTGAGTAGATGGACAGGGGGGGTGCGAAGGTGATGGAAGTGATGGAGGGGTGAGAATGAGACAGTTGTGGGGGAGACAGAAAGGAGAGGGGTGGGCAGATTAACAGGGTATTGATTTCTATATAAAGATGGAGGGAGGTGATATGGGGGAGTTGGGGGGGAGGGGAGAAGGCGGTTTGGGTTACATAACGGCCAGAACACCCGTCTGTCTGACTGGCTGTGAGAATCTGACCTGTTTTGATGAGAACTTTTAGCTGAAGGTCCTCTTACAGCAGCGTCTCCTCCCTGAGCCTTCAGACACATCACACCAGGTCTGGTCCGGTTCTGGTAAAGTTCTGGCTCGGTTCTCACAAAGGTTCCTGGAATGATCCAGAAGTATCCGAGGGTTAGAGATGAGAGGAAAGAGAAAGCGAGCTTCAGCACTTCATTTATTTAGGAAACACTACAGCATCCTTCACAAAGTCAGGAGAAATTTCTGTCCCATAATTCTGTGCACCTGTAACATTAAAATCAACATCTGAATATTTTCTTCCAGTCATAATACACTGCTTCCACTCCTTTACCGCAAAAAAGTCACCACCTGAAAGTAAACGGGTAAGAGCCTTTCACTGGATAATTGCTGATTGGATGATGATGTTTCAGCTGGGAGTGACAAATGATGCAGGGAGCAGTTTCTCATTTCTCATACAACCATGTGTTAAACACATTCTGTGGAAATGGAAAAGATGTTAGTCGGTTTCAGAAGGTTCAGATTATTGGCATCAAGCAGAGAGAAAATCTAGGTAGATGCAGAAACTACTAAAACTGTGTTAAGAATTGTCCAGCACATTAAGTAAAACAAGAAGGACAGCAGAGAACCAGAAATGTGGTCAAAAAACATCCTGAATGATGGTGATCGATGATCACTTAAATTTTTGGTGCAATCAGATGGGAGAAAAACAACAGTAGAACTCAGGGCGATGTTTAATAGTGAAATTAAGAACATTTCCACATGAACAATGTGAAGGGAACCCAAGAGACTGGGAATGAACAGCTGTGTAGCCATAAGAAAACCACTAATCAGTGAGGCTAACTGAAGAAAAAGGCTTCAGTTTGCTCGGGAGCATAAAGACTGGACTCTGGAGCCATGGAAGAAGGTCATGTGGTCTGATGAGTTCAGATTTACCCTGTTCCAGAGTGATGGGAGCATCAGGGTAAGAAGAGAGGGGGATGAACTGATGCAGCCGTTATGCCTAATGCCTACTGTACAAGCCTGTCGGGGCAGTCTATGATCTGGGGTTGCTGCAGTGGGTCAGGTCTAGGTTCAGGTCCAAGTTCAGCAACATTATGTGTCCAAAAAGTGAGATCAGCTGGTACTTGAATATACTGAATGACCAGGGTATTCCATCTTCCCTGGTGGCACAGCGATATTCCAAGATGACAATACCAGGATTCACGGGGTTCAGATTGTGAAAGAGTGGTTCAGGGAACAGGAGGCATCATTTTCAACATGGATTGGCCACCACAGAGTCCAGACCTGAACTCCATGAGATTCTTTGGGATGTGCTGGAGACGGCTTGCGCAGTGGTCGGACTCTCCCACCATCAATATAAGAACTTGGTGAAAAATTTATGCAACTCAGAATAGAAATTATTTTGGAAACAGTGACCTTTCTGTGTGGAGTTTGCATGTTTTGCCAGTACTCCAGCCTCCTTCCAAGACTTGCATGTTATGTTAACTAAGCACTAAATTCTCCCTCGTAGTGAGAGTGGTCGTTTGCCTCTCTGTGTTGACCCTGCGATGGTGACCTCTCCAGGTATACCCTGCCTCTCGCCTGGGTATAGAAAATGCTTGGATTGATTTTCTACTGTGGTCCAGATAAATTTACTTTGACACCGTAGCATATGTCATGATTTTTGCCACTTCTGTAGCAATCTCACATTTCTGAGCTTTCTTTTAAGACCAAGACGACATATATAGCCCGTGTAGTTAGTAGAAAACAAATTTAATTTATTCTGGGTGTCATTTCAGATGGGAAGCAGAAAACACAGACTTTGTCAAGAAGAGGTTAAGGGGAAAAAGTATCGGTATTGATGAAAACATACCCTAAAATAATGGTATTGTATCGACAGAATGGTCTTTGGTATCATGCATCCCTCGTGGAAAACAGTCAGGTCACATGACTTTTGTTAACTGCTACATCCTCTTCAAACAGCTGAGGATCTTTAAGGACGTTCACGCTGATTTTTGTGGCAGTTCAAACCCATTCTTCAAAATATACACAAAGACGTGACCGAAGCTCAGAGTTTGACACCTGAGCTCAGATACACGCAGTGCGCACACACGCCTGACAGACGCACACACACACACACGCCTTCATCGCCTCTCTAGCTTCTTTTTCCTCACTGTTAGAAGATGTTGCCAAACAAGCAGCTCCACACTTTTTTTCTGTGAAAGCGTGAAAACAATCGAGCTGCTGAGCTGCATCCAGCTGCACACACACACACACACACACACACACACACACACACACACACACACACACACACACTGCAGCTCACTCACCCACAACACAAATCAATACCAATTTATAATTCAGGATTGCTGGAGTTTGGGTTTTAGGGCAGCCTGGCTTCCAGCCTTCATAAATATTACAGTGTTATTGACTTGATCTCAATGAATTGGAGATTTTCTTCTTCTGCTCTTTTTTTTCTTTTTCATTGCACCTCCCTCTCCTCCCCCTCTCCTCATCCTTTTCTCCAGTTGTGATCTTGACTAATAAAGTCTTCTTGTTTCATTTTCTGTAAGTTGGAGATGAGACAACAAACAGGTGAGAACATGGTGGCTAATCGCACTCAAACGAGCCCAACACCCCCTCCATCACACACACAGTCTGTCAGATGGAGCTGCAGAGGATTTGTCAAGCTCACGTTTGAACAAAAACACTGTGTTGTTGTTCAGCAGCGAGCACCAATTTTTGTGTTCGCGCGTGTGTTTGCAGGGCATACACAAATGCCGCCAGACGCAATCAATTCATGCCGATCTGTGCCATTTGTCTGATCGGTTTCTTGATTTTACACCAAAAATCTGTAAACATTCACCTGTTGTTGTCATGACAATGATTCATATGTAGTGGAGCACATGGATGTGAGGAAATATAAACATGCATGTGCAGAGAAATGCACACAAACACAACATTGATTAGATTTTTTTGGGATTTACCCAAAATCTCTCTTTTTCCTCCTCTTTCTCATCTTCCTCCTTTCTTCCTCCATCCAGCCCCTCCCCCTCCTCCTCCCTGTACAGTAAAGATGGACGTATTGATTTTCCTCCTGACCACCAGCTCACTTTTCTTATTTTCCCTCAGCTGACAGACACACCGATGACACTGTGTGTGTGTTTGTGTGTGTTTGTGTTGAATAGTGATGCCTTCCTGTGCATGTTTTAAAATGTAAAAATCTTCCAGTGAATCTGTCGTAGTTAAAAAACAAACAACAAAACAAACAAAGAACACTGAAAATCAGTAAATATTTATTCAGGAAAATATCTAAAGTGATCGATCAGGTGACCTTTATTGATCTGTGAGTGCTGCTGCAGAGGAGGAGGTGTAAACTGAACTAAACGAGCAGGGAGGCGACTGCAGGAGGAGATGAACAGGCTTGTTCTAACAGATGTGATGATTTCTGGTCTTCTTTATAATCTCATCCAGAGTAAACTGGGTCACAGAACGGACCTGCTTCATGTTTCCACGTTAACTTACTGTACATGTGAAGAGACTTTGGACCTGTCCATATTTAGACTTGAAAAAGCTGCAACAGTTTTGTGCTTCCAATCGAGTTTTGTGCACATTTTGTTTGATGTCTGCAAACTCAGCAGATAAGGGCAGTTTCACTATCTTTAATCAAGAATGTCGTTTTCAGGGATACCTGCTGAGAAAGAAAAAGAGAAAGACAAATGAATGATAACAACAATGCCAGAGATTTCTAAATGGAGAGGAAAGAGAGCAGAGAGGAGCCCAGTGCATCATGGGACGTCCCCCAGGAGCCTCAGCCTAAAGGGATGGATCAGAGTCACCAAGCCAGACCTGCAATAAGATTTATTATGAGGGAAAGTCTGAAGAGGATCTTAAAGGTAGAGAAGGTGCTGGTTCCTAAACTGGGAACAGAGAGGGGTCTGACAACCGAAGGTTCTGCCTCCTGTTCTCTGTTTACAACCTCTAGGAACCACAAGTAAACCTGCAGTCTGAGACTGAAGCTCTGATGGGAAAATCTGGAACGCTGAGATCTTTAAAATCCAGTGGAGCTTGGTCACTAAGAGCTTTATATGTGAGGAGAAGATTTTTTTAAAATTCTATTCTAGATTTACATCTTAACACAGATTTTTTGATGACAGCAGAGATCAATCAGAGCAACTAGACGATCAATAGATCACTTGATCCGTTTGGACTGGGAGAAGTGTGTGTTTGTTCCTTCTGACCAGGTTTGAACTGGTTTTATGATCTGACCAGGAAACAGGAGACAGAAGATTTTTAAACATGTTGATGAATATTTGGAAGTTTTAGCGTATCTGATGTTTCTGCCTCAGAGGCTGAAAAACGGAGGTTTCGTTTTCATTCTGCAGGGACCACAAGAATTTAAACTGGTTTAACAGGTCTCTGTTCTCAATGGGTTCACCAGAGACACAGCTGTGTCTGATACAGAACATAACAGACAGGATGAAATCAGCACCTGGACCACCTGAAACTGGCCTCTGGGTCGGACCTGCTCTGGTTCAGGACGGTCAGCAGGTACTGGATTCTGGATCCGGCTCTGCCCTCCCAGCTGAGATTGTCTGCTGCAGGATAATCATGGCTGAAATATTGAAGCGGTGGCGTTTTGGAGGCAAGTGGAGTTTAAATTTGGCAGAGTGATGCAGGAGGAGGAGGAGGAGGGGGAGTTCATCCTCTGCCTGCCTGCAGTCGTCTTCCTTCAGCCGCGCAGTAAAACCCCTCTTAGTGGGTAGTGCCATCTGGCCGGGGCCCCTGGTGGAGGCGTAACGGGGCCCAAAAAACTCGGGGTCGCGATGCTTTACTGCCCAAGCCTGCTGCCTGCAGATGGCAGCGGGCGTGCCACTGGAAAACGCCAAGGTCGTGGCAGCATGTGGCGCGGTGGAGGGGAGAGCTAAATGGCAGTGGGGATGGAAGGGGGAGTGAAAATGGTGGAGAATGGAGGGGGGTGGGGGGGTGGGGGGTGCACCGCTGGAGCCATGGCAACATCAGGGCCGTGCTATGCAACATTAAAGATCAGCGCTAGCTCGCCATATGGGAGGCTACTGCTATCAAAGCTAATAGCTATGTTAGCTTAATGCACACATGAACACACACACACACACACACACAAACACCCAGGCAGGCAAGAGTTCAGGCTGATACTGAACAAACTTTATGTGTGTGTTTTAGCACACACACGGGCTCTCAGTGAGGTGGCAGCTGGTGGAGAGAAAAGAGTCCCAGTACAAAGGAATTTAATAAGAGAGCAGCTGAATGAGACAGAAACACACACTTACTGAAGCACACACTGAATCACATTGAAACACACTAAAACACACAATGAAACACACTCTGTTACTGAAACACGGACTGAAACACACTAAATCACACACTGAAACACACATCGAATCATGAAATATACTGAAACACACATCTATGCAAAACGCAAATATTTTTCCTTTCAGATTTGGAATAAATAAAAATAAAAGCTTTTCCACAACCGTAGAATGAGAAGCACGTCTGAGAAAAAGCAAAGAGGACCAGAAACGATGTAACGTGTATGCCAGGCCTTCAGTGGGCAGTGAAACACAGTCAGGTGTGTAGAGCATCCTCACAAGACCACCAAACACAACAAAACAACAGATGCGTTCCGTGTCAGCTTTTTCCTGTAGATTGACGTCCCTCAATATCTGTCCTGTAGATCTGTGTCTCTCGGTCCCTGTCCTGTAGATCTGCGTCTCTCGGCCCCTGTACTGCAGATCTGCGTCTCTCGGCCCTCGTCCTGTAGATCGGTGTCTCTCGGCCCTCGTCCTGTAGATTGGTGTCTCTCGGCCAACGTCCTGTAGATCTGCGTCTCTCGGCCCCTGTCCTGTAGATCTGTGTCTCTCGGTCCCTGTCCTGTAGATCTGTGTCTCTCCGCCCTCGTCCTGTAGATCGGTGTCTCTCGGCCCCTGTCCTGTAGATCTGCATCTCTCGGCCCCTGTCCTGTAGATCTGCGTCTCTCGGCCCCTGTCCTGTAGATCTGTGTCTCTCGGCCCCTGTCCTGTAGATCTACGTCTCTCTGACTCAGTTCCTGCATCATCCTGGTTCAGCAGAGGATTTTAAACCTGATCCAGATCTGATCCAGAACCGTTTATCATTAAAGAAAAAGTTCAGGCAGGTTCTTTTCATGCTTCTTTTGTCTTATTTTTATCTGATTCTTTCATCCAGAACTTCAGTGAGTTCTGTTCTTAACGTCCACCTGCTGTACTGGTTACCTGTACCTGTACCTGGGCTACCAGTTCACCTGGAAATAGAGCTGCTCTGTGCTTTGGCATCGTGTTTATATCTGGATACATCAGGATCACCGAACTGTTGGGTCAGCTGTTCTGTTGGTGTGTCTATGGCTCTATGTGATGAAGCGGGGGGACGTTACAGGAAATTTTCCACTGAGGCATACACATTTTTCCATTTTACTTTTTAATTCTTTCGACTTTCCATTGAAACTCTGAGTGAAGATGCTTAAAATGTGCTGAACAAAGTTTTATCGCCTTCAGCACATCAGGAGAACTTTTCTTCCTCTCTCTTTCTTTCTCTCTCTCTCTCTTTTTACTCTTGGTCTCTGGGTCTCTCGTCCCCTGGTACCCCCCACCCCACCCCACAGCTGAATATGAAACTGAAAATTAATTTGGGGGGTTTCATTGCATTCACTGTTTGGCCCATTTCCCTGAGTCCCCCCCATCCAACACCATCAAATTTGGAATGAAGAGGATGATGATGGTGAGGGACTTGAGTTATTAAAACAGTTTGTCATGTGACCCTGAAGGCTCCTTCATTAATAAATATTCCCAAACTAGGAGCCATAATTCAGCAAATGTTCAGTTTGTTGGTGAGACGTCACTCAGCAGACACGTGTGTGTTTGTGTGTGTGTTTAAATCATTCCTGATTCAGCGTTTCAGACGGTGAAAATAAAATAGAGTAAAACATCTTGAATGAAAAACAATATAAACACAGAAGCACAGTGAAGTAGTTTAATATTAATAATAATAATTGAAAAGTGTTTGTATAGAAAAATTGTATATAAATGGGGTTTTGTTGAATTTGAATGTATTAAGTAAAAAGTCTTCTCTTGGTTCTTGAAGATCTTTCACCCCGGATTAGAAAGACTTGTTGAGCTCTGACTGAAAGCAGATTATCGATTAAATGGACTGAACTTAAAACACGTTTACGCTGCAGATCACGTTCACCAGCACACTCATTCAGCACATGCTAGGAATTATCTATGTAGTGGTTTTTTTTCACTTTCACACAGTGATGAGCACACTAGCGGCACCGTGGGGTGTAGTGCCCTAACCAAGGACACTTTGACATGTAGTCTGGGGAAGCTGGGATTGAACCACCGGCCTGCCAACTGACCAATGACGCTCATCCTCCTGAGCCACAGCCCCCCAGTCAGACGCTGGCTCTGAAAATGAACTTAAAGACCCTCCACATAGCAAGAGCGTCAGAAAGCAGCAGTTCCTGAAGAGTTTGATCAGCTTTAATACAAACTAACTTGTTCTTCCTCAGCAATAAAACATCATCATCATCATCAGCACGGCAGGTTAACTCAACCAAACAGCTAAACGTCAGAAAGATGAATGTTTTTAATTTGCAAAAACATTCTGACCCTAAAAAAATAAGAATCCCATCATTTATTTATGTATTTATTTATTCCCACACAGACCAAACTGATGTATTTTTCAACTCTTTTTGAATTTGTCTTAATATCTCAGTTCACTTCTTTTTTTTTAACGGTTTCTTATTCATTTATTTAGATGTTTATTTTTAATCCCCGTATTTATTTCTGTTCTCTTTTATTTACATATTTTCCTTTGATTATTGCCCTGTGTTTATTTCTATATTTTCCTTTAAATTCTGTTTGAATTTGGGATTATTTTCCTAATTTTTCGCACCCATTTTTTTTCCTCTGTATTTTTGCAAATTTCTTTTCTCAAATGTTGATGAATTGTTTTAGACTTTGACCAGTTCCAGTCCTCCATTAAGGGAAATGAACGTTTGGCAGATAGATGACTGAAATGTGGTTTGCAGACTCGTCAGATCTTGTCTGACCTCAGAGTTTCGTGGTCTTTCTATCTTGATGTTTTCCTCGGAGGCGGAGCAGGACTTTGAACATCAGAAAGGGGTCGAATCGGGTTTGTTTCTGCTGACCTTCCTGCTCTCTCTCAGATCTGACTCTGGTTCCTTTAACTCCGTCCAATCTCACCTGCTGTCACGCAGCTTCCGCAGCTTTCTGCTCTTCACGCTTCTAAGAATTTATTTTTCCAGAAATCTTGGGCCTGTTCGTTCGCTCCCCGGCACTCGGACTCTCACCTCCTCAGGTAAATTGAGTTTTCAAGGTGAACGTCCCATTACAGGAGAAGGCTGACAAATTAATTTGGTGGGTGCCTTGTTGCCGTGTGGGTAGCGATAGTGACCAGCTGTCAATTTGAGAAATGAGGTGTAGCTCAGCGAGCCAGATGGGGAGAAATTGAACAGCACATTAGCTAATTACTTATGCAAATCACCGCCAGTCGCTGCACCTTAACTTAAGCGTGCAGGATGACACTCGGGGAGGCCGGTGGAGAATCTTAGCTAATGCTAATCCAGATGTGCACCCCCACCCACCTGAACACAGCCCCTCACCTGCAGGGGCAGAGAAAGTTCAGAGAGTCGATCCTGGCAGCTCCAAAAACCAAACAAAAAAAAAAAACTAGTTTCTAGATGAATTTTACCTGGAAGTGAAGAAGAAACCAAAGTCTGGTGGAATAGAAGAAGCTGTGATCAGCTCTTCAGATCAGTTTGTAAGAAACCTCTTTGCAGCTTTTTCTACTTTCTACCTTCATTGCAACTTTTTCAGATTCGAATTTGACAGAAAAATAATCAGTTAACCAACTCGTGTCAGATTCTCAGCAAAAGCAGGAATAGTCTGAAGATGATTTCAGGATGAAGCCAGTTTGTAACGTGCACGTTTCTCCCCAAATGTCTTCATATTTTCATTCTTCTTTAAACTCTCAGAAGAAACATTATAAACCACAAAACAATAAAAGGTCAATTAGAGACAAAACTGAACATCAGAAACATCTCCAGTAATAACCCAGTTCTCAAACATCTTTTTAGTGTTTTTCTTCTCCAGTCAGCTCTGTTTACGTCTCTGAACTCTGAGGGTTGATCAGTCTTCTTCTCCGGTTCTGAGCTCAGACCAGGACCAGCTGGAGGATGCAGGTTAACTGATGACATAGATAACTTCCAGCAGACTGTAAAATCAGAGCAAACCTGCAGATTTCTGACTGAATCTCAGCAGCTTTGCTGGAAACTCTGGATTTTACTCCTAGTTTGATGTAAACATTATGCTCTTACAACGACTGAAAACAACGTTTGTTCAGCAGATTTGTCTCATCAGTCATCTCATGTCTACCTGCTGACCTCTGGAGGGGCCGGGACCCTCAGACTGGGAACCGCCTACAAAGGTTTTTTTTTTTTTTTGCCTCTGTCCGACTGTAACGGAGTATTTCCTCTCTTTGGTGTTTGGGACTTTTGAGGTAATACTCGCATCATTAAGACTCCTTCATTGACCATCAGGAGCCTCCTGTGTAGCAGCTCCCTCCCCATCTGCAGACTCAACTTCCTCCTCCTCCTCCTCTTCACCTCCACCCAGCACCCTGGTCTGCGGCTCGGTGGCCAGGTGTTCATTTAACGCCTAACGGCAGCTCAGTAAGGACGCCCCTGAGTCAGCTTCACGCCGCTGCCAACCGAGCGAAGACTCCACTCTGCCAAACCTCACCCATAAACCCCGCCTCACCCCTCCTCCTCCATCCTCATCTTTTTTCTCCTCCCTCCTTCTTTTGTTTAACCTTGCAGTGATGTCATCTCTTCATCCTTCCCGGCGATAAAACCTGCAGACGTCCAGCAGCTGGATTCTAATGGCTCCTTTACAGCTGGACGTACAGGAAGCAGGATGGGACACATTTCCTTTAAGCACATTTTTTACTTGCAGTTTTAATCATGTTTAAAGATGCTGGTGGTGAATTCAGATCAGACTGAGCTGAGCGGATAAATCCTGTTGAGACAATGTCAGTTTTCAGGCAATCATCTGATCTGATCAGAAGAAAATCACATTAACAATCAAGACATTCACAAAGATTTCAGCACAGAAAGTTTCAGACTCATTTTCGCTCTTCTGTCTCACATGCAATTTTTTCTACACCATGTTTGCATATCAGAAAACATCTGGCTCCCACTCCGTCCTGCTCAGTTGCCGTGGTGATGACCCACAGACCAGTGATGCGGGAGTCTGAGCTGTGGTTCCGAAAGAAAATCTCCAATCCCAAAAATGTTAGGATGCTATTTAAAATGTAAATGAAAACAAAATGCTATGATTTCTAAACCTCATCAACCCATATTTTATTCCCACTAGAACATAAACAAACGGAAACTGAGACATTTTACTTTTTCATTGAAAATATGAGCTGGCTTTGAATTTCTAAAAAGTTGAAAAAGGGGCAACAAAAGGCTGGAAAAGTAATGGGCAGAAATCAAAAAGAACTGGAGAAGCATTTGACAACTAATTAGGTTAACTGACAACAGGTCCGAAACATGAGGAATGAGAGGAGCATTTCAGAGAGGCAGAGTCTCTCAGAGGTTCATCAATCTGAGACGGTTCAGACAAACTGAGTCTGAATTTCCATCCGTGTGTGTAAAACGTCACAGTTTCAACATCTGAAATGTTGTTTGTGTTCTGTTGGGAATAAATTATGGGTTCATGATTAATAAATCATTTTATTCTGTTTTTATTCACTTTAACACTGATTCTCAACTGATGAAATGTTCCACTATTTGTAGATCCATCATGCTGCTGCGTGTCGGAACAAAAACACAATCTGTGCATCTGAATCACGACAGGAGGACGCACCTGGGCCCGTAACTTTTCTGTCACTTAAAATACACAAAGATCTGAACTTTGAGTGTTTGTTGATGTTTCGGTTTTTATCAGACGACATCTTTGTTGTTTCTTTGTTCTTGATGAACTGTTATCAGCTGATAGAGAACCTGGTTCCTGTTAGAAGCTCAACTTAGACTGTGGAGACATCTCTGTGAAAAACTCCTCTGTATGTGGACACAGACGCTGTGTTTGAAAGGGGGGGGGTCCTTCCCATGTTTCCTTTCCCAGCATGCACGGCGTTCCCTCCCTGGGCTCTCTGGTGAGGCTTAGTGTTTTGTACGTGAACCGTCTTCCTAATCGCACCTCACTAATCCCAGCTGTCAAAACCAAACCTGACGGTCCAATCAAAGGCAGCCGCTGCGTGGTCACCCGTTAATGAGCTCATGGAGAGCCGTCGCTGGAGGATGCTGGGAAAAAAAAGAAGAGACGGAGACAAAGTCAGAACTGGATCTTCTTGTTCCTCCTCTGGAGGTTCGATGTCTGATAAAATCGAGGAGAGCCGAGGGCGGCGGGGCACCTAGTTCAGATCCAGGTGTGTGTGAAGGAAGTGAGAGTAATGGACTGCTCTGTGTGTGTGTGTGTGTGTGTGTGTGCAACATTGATCCATCGATCGGCGTCGGTGTGGCCCCCCGAGCGCCGGCAGGCTTAACTGTTGTTACTGCTGTGGCTGTTTAGCCGTCAATCATTAATTAATGCACTCACAGTGTGAGCTCTCCCCACCTGTCAGTCTCTCACACACACACACACACACACACACACACACACACACACACACACACACACACACACACACACACAGCTGTGAGTGATAGCCACTCAGAGCGTTTGATTCCTGCCTGTTGACGGTAATGAAGTGGTAGCTGAGGGTCATCTGCAGCTCCGACTCTTTAAATCTGCAGCCTTTGATTTCCTCTGTGGCCGAGTGTGTTCGAACACACACATATACACTCAGAGTGTGATCAGGGTTTCAAAGCGCTCTACACGATGAAATCAGCTCCAGACCTGTTCAGCAAAACCTGAATCTGAACATGTTAATGACTGTTGGCTGGTCGATAAGCCTCTGTTTGTGTTGGCGTGGAGCATCACGCGTGTGTTTTCAGTGAGTTTTTGGTGACGGTGGAACGTTAGGTTCATGTCACGTTCAGGGTCATGTATGCAGAACGTAAAGCTCATTTCTTGGGACGGGCGCCATCTCTGCCAAAGCTGTTGTCTGGTTAGCTTTTATTCAGTTTGATTGAAATGTTGGTCAAATCAGGTGAGGGTGAATGAGAAGTCATGGATCCAAATGCTAGACTCAAGAACTGGTCCTGATGTACAGCCCCAAGTCTAAAAAAGTTGGGAAGCTGTGCAAAACGTAAATAAAACAGAATTCAGTAATTATGAATCTAATTGCAGCAACTCGTCTGTAAAAAGTGGTTCCATGGGGATGTTTAGCATTGCCTAACTCTTCTCCTGTGAAGCCATGCTGCTGTGATGGATGCAGGATGTGGTTCAGCATTGTCTTGCTGAAATCTGCAAGG
>JBAFTB010000008.1:4479745-4496099 GCA_037177355.1 Melanotaenia trifasciata | reverse complement strand
TGGTCCATGTACTCTGGTTTAGTGAGGTCAGTTGTGGTCCATGTACTCTGGTTTAGTGAGGTCAGTTGTGGTCCATGCATTCTGGTTTAGTAAGGCCAGTTGTGGTCCATGTACTCTGGTTTAGTGAGGTCAGTTGTGGTCCATGTGCTGTGGTTCAAGCCTGGTACAAGCCTGTTTTTGTCCCGATTTTGCCTCTTCCCAACCACGGACGGCAAGCGCCCCATTATCCTGACTCCTACAAGATTTTCCTGTCCAATCATCATTTGGTCTGTGGTTTGTTAGGAGCAGATTTGTCCCGATAGGAATGCTGCCGCCGACTCGTGCATTGGGACTGCGGGATGGCGACATGGTATGGAATGTAGCCAATCAGAGAGCGAGCTAGCTGGGGTCTGTATTCACGCCGTATCCAGTCTGTTAATTTTTTTCAGTTCTGACTTTTTCTATTAACAACAGTCCCTTGACCACCATCATTCCCTCGTCCTATATATCCCTTCCATGCTGGATGCTGTGCTTTCCGATTGTTGTTATGTTTCTTCTTCGTTTTTTGCTGGTTGTTGCTATGGTTCTTCTTCTAGGTTTTTGTTATATAACGTTTGGTCACATGAGACGTCCGGCTCAGAGGACTAGATTGTAGATCAGTTGTGGGACATTATCGTTATGTGTGTGTTGTTCTGTGATTAGATTTTCGGAGCCACCACACACATTATGTTCAAAACTGTTTAATGTCTGATTTTTTTATCTTCACGTGTGAGGTCTTGACCAGATAAAAAATCTCATAAGATTAAAACCAGGCTGTTTACCAGGCTTCAGTAAGGTCAGTGAGCTGGTGGAGCTATGGTAGGGGACTAGTTCATGTCTATCCTGGTAACCTGAATCTTTCTGAGTAAAACTACCGTGCAGATAATTTCCGTGCAGTCCGTATTAAAACAATGAAAGTAAGGCTATATGTTGATAGTTACCTTAATGATGGATGATTCTGCTCTGTTCTGGTTCTGTGATGTAACGGAACCCTCCAAATCTAAACGGGTCAAACAAGCAGACTGGGTCAAGTTATGTTTGCTGAACTGGTGGTGTGAACGACAGAAAAAGATCATTTTCCTAAAAATATAAAAGTTTCCATTTCTGTTTTAGATCAAGGAGCTGCTGATGAGGTGAACAGATCCGTCATTTGGATCCATTTAATACTTCATTAATAACATTTAAACCATTATAGTCAAGCTGTGCTAAAACGAGCTGATTCTGAGTCAGTTTTTACTTCAGATGTTTAGTTTTGTCCCTTCTTTTCTTGTTCTTTTGATGCATCTGTCTGCACGTGTTTCCTGTAATAATTTTCCATCTTTATCTGGTGAATATTTTTGATGTTCCAGCAGGAATCGGACCTTCGTTATTAACTGACAGCAGCTGACAGCCACCTGCAGAATGACTGACGGCTCCATATTTAAACACTGTTATTCAAATTAAGTCCTAATTAACCTCTAGAACACCTCAACATCAGCTGTGTGTGTTTGCAGTCGCTAAACAGGTGGAAACAGGTCGATGTGTGACTTGTGGTTCAGCTTGGCTCTGGTCTGGTGCAGTTCTGGTCCAGGTAAGCTGGTTCTATCCTTCTCCCAGCCCAGTTCTCTGCAGGCTGGACTGACCTGTCAGGTGGACTCATGGTGGAAGTGGCTGCTCCTCAGCGTGAGAGGGTTCAGTCAAGCGGGATTGGACCTGAACCATGCAGGTTCTCTGCGGGGTCCTGACACCTTTACATGGTCGGGCTGAGCAGTGGATGCAGTTAGAGCTGTAAAAACTGTGCGTGTGTCAGAGTGTTGATCTAATGACAGTGGTCTCTGTGGAGGGGGCGGAGCCATCATCTCGGTTCATTAAGTGATTGGTCCTCAAATGCATCACGGCACTCGCTCACACTTGGGTAATCTTTAATTAATCTTTATTTCCCCTCTCGGATGCAGCGGCGTGTTAACACCTTAGAAAACAGCGAAGCGGCGTCGGCATGTGGGGAAGACGAAGGAGAAGGAGCCCAGCTGTGGAGCGTCTGGAGCTCGGCTGCAGCATCCAGCCTCGGGTTCATTCTGACAGCTTCCAGTTAAAGAGGGAAGTGTTGCCTTTTACCTGCCGGCTGCTGGTTTCAGTGTTCCCTCTGATGGAGTTCAAACAGAAAGTGTAATTCTGTGGAAGTGATGTTCAGCTTTTCATTCCATCGTTGGCCTTTCCACAGCAGCTTTCATCTCCTGGAAGAGGAGCACGGAGCTGATCTGGGAGCAGATGTGGGACTCTGGGCTCCTTCGACATTAAAACAACTCCATCGTCTAAAAGTGGTTCTGAGAAGAAGGCCTACAAATTTAATGACACTTATTACCTCAAAGACTACAAATCTGCTTTGTAGTCTTTCCCTGCAGTGCATTTCCTCCTCCTCCTCCTCCTCCTCTTCCTCCTCCTCCCCGTCAGACGTGTTGAAGTCTTCAGGTTGTTTCAGATTCCAGCTCATCTCCAGGTGTTTGATGCTCATTCTGCCGAGAAAAACAGGAGAAACTTCACTTTATAATTAGTCAGTTTGAGCGTCACTCAGCGATAAAAAGTGAAATCTTGGTTTTATGTGGATTTTAACTGTTTAATCAGATCAGAGCTTAATTTAATCTGTTAAAACTCTTATTTGTCAACTGTGATGAAGAGAAGTAACAAGAAAAGTTTGTAAGAGACGAATTTAACCCACAAAGCTGGGACAGTATGTGAACACAGATTTGAAAAAATGGTTATTTATATTTTATTTCTGAGAGTTTGAACTTAAAGGCTGAATAATTAAGATTTTTTTCTGTAAAAAAAGTATAAAATATTCTCATTTGTTGCGAGGGATAAAAGGAAGCGTCCCTATAAACAATCTGTCTCTCTACATTAACAATGTTTTTGTCAAGTTTTTCTCCTTTCAAAGTAAGAGTTCTGTGATGGAATAACTTCGGTGCACTGTGTAGCTCTTTCTTACTTCCTGGTTCTTTAACCAATCATATGCGACTCCCTCGTGTTTTTCTCTTTTAACTGCAGTTCTAATTTGAAACACTAGGTGTCAGTGCTACTTATTTCGCCTTTAATTTTTCTTTTTCGATGTTTTTGTTTTTTCTAGACTCTTTAATCATTTTTTGTTACAACACAATAGCAACAGTTATCTGACCAACATGTTGAACGTAGCAAATCAAACCCTATGAACTCCCCTCCCACCACCCCAACAGAAGAATGAATGAATGAATGAATGAATGAATGAATGAATGAATGAATGAATGAATGAATGAATCATTGAACGAATGAAGCTTGACCACATCCTAGTATGAAATGGCTTCTCACTCTGTAGTTATCCTCAGGTTATTTAATCTAAAAAGGAGTTTCAACAAACAAGATGAATGGCTGCCAGGTCTCATAGAATCTGCCTAGTGAACCTCTCAGGGTGGATCTAATTTTCTCCAGATGCAAAAACTGCATTAGTTCATTAATCCAGTGACGTGGGTGGAGGGTCTCTTGTCTTTCCACCTAAAGACAAATAACCTTGCAATCAAAGATGTAAAAGCTATTGCATTTAATTTATATTTTGGAAGATCAGCCTCCTCAGAATAGTGCTATCTGAGCTGGGGACGGAGTTAAAGAGATTTTGAATGTCCCTGAAAGAGTTGTAAATATTTCTCCCCAGTATTCAGAGTCTGGGGTAAATCCAAAGCATGTAAAGAAGTGTTTCTGTTTGACTTTCACACCTTGCACTCATTGGGTTCACGTCAGGTTAAATCTGGGTTAATCTCTCTTAGTGTAGTGTAAGTGGTGGAGAATTTTGAATTGTAACAGCCCACACAGATAGAAGACGAGCAGACCTGGTCCAGGACCAGATCCCAGGTATTGTCGCTTAGATGCCATTTTAAATCCTCCTCCGACGAGCTTTGATTATAGATAAGGAGGGGCTGTTAGATCCGGAAGGTGTGTTATATTTTGGGTGACTACACCTCTCCCAGGTGGGTTTATGTCCGAATGCTTTGTAGTGTAGCTTTGTTTGGCAGGTAGGGGAAGTGGTTTAAATTAGATCGGGTCAAGTCTCTGACCTGCAGTTTTCTAAAAACTTGTTATCGGCCAAAATGATATCTCTGTTTCAACTGAGTGAAAGAGGCAAAGATGCCATCTCCATAGTGCTAATGCCCCTTGCTTTCCTTTTTCTTTATTTCATCACCAGGTTAATTTTATTTAATCTCCCTCCATTTTTCCATCTGGGACCAAAAATATTCCAGAAGAAATTGGTTAAGTTGCTGTAAAATAAATTTTCTGCATTAGTGCTGCAGACCTCTGATCCAACCCAGTACCATCAGAGAACCAATCCAACCCTTGCTCATCCTAGATGCCGCTAAGTCCAGAGTTGTCAACACCACCTCTGGAACTCTGGATCAGGTTAACGTGCAACATCTTTTCTCCTCTGTAAGTCTGACTTAAGATAACTGAATGGATCTCCTGTAGACCTGACAAAGGTTTCCATGCTAATCCTGGTTCATGTGGTCCTACCAGCTGGTGATGGATGCAGGCTCTGGATGCAGGGCTGTGAGGGATCTGAGATCATGCGGTCCAGCTTAGACTTCCTCCAGACGGAATGAACACTTTAATGATATTCTGACTGTAGAGGGAAAAATGGAAATCCTTCAGTTTTTTCTTTAAAGAACTTTGTTTTTAAACTGAACATCTCTGATCCTCAGAGACTCGGGATGAGAGATGCTGAGTTATAAAATGACTTGATTTACTCTAAATCTTTTCTGTCCCAACTTTATCATTTTAAAATGTAAAACTGGACGAATATTGATAAATGAAATAAAGATGAGAACAGAGATGAAACATTTTGGGCTCAAAAACTCCTGCTCCCCCCCTGCCTTCCTCCATGCTGCACATCTTGCACACAACTATTTTTATCTTATTTTTTTTTTATCATTATTCTTATTTTTTTATTCTATTCCCGTTTTAATTAAAATGAATATAATATTTTTACATTAACTTTAATTGTACAGATTCTTACCTTTTTTACCTGTAAGTTTTGTACAAAGTTGAGTCGACACCAAGCACAAAAATTTTTATTGCCAGTAATGAGGCACGTCCACGACAATAAAGAACCTTGAATCTTGAAACTAAACTCCCTCAGTATGTATGTTTGGATAAATCAGCTGATTGTTGTCAGGTTTCAGGTTGTCTGTGCTTCCAAACAAACCGTCAGGGTGTGTGTGTGTGAGTGTGTGTGCAGGTGGCGGTGGTCGAGGTGCGTCTGCTTCATGCTGTGTAACACTTCTGCCCTCTGTTTGCGCTGACGGTGCAGTGTCATGGTGACGGCTGGCAGCCAAAAGAGTCACGAAAGCAACAGAAACGAC
Source organism: Melanotaenia trifasciata (assembly GCA_037177355.1). Lineage (NCBI taxonomy): Eukaryota > Metazoa > Chordata > Actinopteri > Atheriniformes > Melanotaeniidae > Melanotaenia > Melanotaenia trifasciata. The sequence goes on along the minus strand of JBAFTB010000008.1, from coordinate 4,490,724 downwards.
AGAAAAAAGGAAGCAGAAACACTTCACCTCCAGCGGCGAATCAAAGCCGAGGCTGCCATGAGACCAAAACAAAAAACGGCGGGCCGAGATTGACATGGGCCATGCAGCACTCGACAAGCCTCATCGTAGCGTTTGTTCAGCAAAATTAAACACTCAGGACTGTTTTCACCTGCTCAGGCAGGCAGCCGCACATATGGCCCGCAAGTTAAAAATAAAGACAATGTGCATACATTTGCATACATAATGCAGAGCGACCCCCATTTAATATGCAAATTCCCTGAAATATTACTGAACACCTTCTGTTCCCAGAGAATACATTTGAATTTGCAATTAGAATTATCCTGTATAATTAATGAAAAGCGTCAATTTTTGGCTCCTTGCTAATTTGATTAAACACGTTGATGAGGCGTTTAGAGGCACCGCTGGATTGCAGGAGAAAACAGATCTGGGATCAGGTGATCAGGTGATCAGCATGTCCTCCAGCAGGTCACAGCGATGTGTGTGTGTGTGTGTGTGTGTGAGAGAGAGAGAGCTGGCAGTGTGTCAGCACAACAAATGGTCAACAGTGTTTGTTTTCTGTCAACATTCAGCGTTTTTTTTTTTTTTTTATCCTCGTCTCCGTCTGTCAGGAGAGAAAAGTGGTTTTTAGAGGAAACTGAGCTCATATCAGCAGATTAGGATGTTTGGAGATCTCTGATGATGTCACAGCTGACAGACCTGCAGATTCCCTCCTCCTCCTCCTTCTGATGAATATTAATGATATTTGTAAAAAAGTGTCTCACTAACTGAGGCCTGTTTGTACGACAAAGATCAGATTATTATGGTCTGTAACGCTGCAGGGCCTCTCTGTAAGTGTGTGTTTGTGTATAACCTTCATTTAAACAGTAAAACACCTTCTTCAGGTTTACCATGAATTACTTTTGTGTGTGTGTGTTGTAGTGTGCACACATCTTACACAGAGACGCTTCTGACTAATTTTATCTTTTCTTTTTCATTTTTCCTTCAAACACCACAAACTAGATTCTTTTTTCTTTTCTGAATACAGAAATGAAGCTGAACAAATTTATTTATATGGGTTCAGTTTCTCAATAATCAGATGATAAATTAGTCCCAAAAGGGTCTGAAAAGTTATGTAAATGCTAAAACAGATTGACTAACTTGGTGCTAATATGACTGAAAACATGTTATGTATTAAACAGAAAGGCAACAAATTTAGTAATTACTTGAAACAGATTGCTAATAAATATAAGCACTAACGTGGTTTGAGAAGTAAGTGCTGCCTTCAGATGCTAACTTACTGCTAATATGACCAACAAATGAGTAACTTATTAATCTGAAAGCTAATAAATGCTGACTGTGTTTAGTTTTTATACACTGACTGTTATAAATATTAATGGTGCTGTAATTTGAAAAACAAATAAATGCTGGAACAGATGGATAACAGTTGCTAACTTGGTGCTAATATGACAAAAATGTTACTTATGAATGTCAATAAATTCAAACTTATTTATGTATTAAACCGACTACTACTGAAAATAAACAATATGGTTTGAAAAGTTAATATTACTAAAGAAAATGTTACTTATGAAACAGAATGCTTACTCAATTATTTGTTAAACAGAATATTATTCAGTAAAAACATGGTTAGAAAAATAAGTATATGCTGGAACAGATTGCTAACAGATGCTAATTTAGTGCTAATATTACAAAAAAGTTACTTATGAAACAAAATGCTAATAAAAGCTAACTTATGCTAACTTGGTTTGTTAGAATTAGTAAATGTTAATTCTAACATGTAGAAAAATGCTAATATTTGCTAATTAGTGCTCATTTATTCATTAATAAATTTCTAGTAATACTATCCTATTCAAAAAGGAAATAAATGTTGAAACAGGTGTGCACAAACTCCTTTCTAAATTAAATTTTTATTAAGAAATCTGCATTTTCCTCTCAGATGATTGGACGCTGTCAGATGTGAGTGATTTCCTTACAAATCTACTTACAGCTGAATGGGAATATGAAAAGATGAATGTTGACATTGAGGTGTTTCTTCCTCTGCCAGTCTGGAAAATACTTTCGGGAGCATAAATAAGTAAATAAATGAGTAAATAAATTAGAGGATGGCAATGTGATATAATTCAGGTTTAAATCTGGAACTGAACTAAGGTCAATTTTGGTGGCAGAGTTTAGAATGAAGTGTATAAAAAAGGGTAGAAGGATTGTTTTCTTGTTGTTTACATTATCTGGATTGTGGACAATGAATGCAAGTCGATAGCAGATGTTTTAATACAATAGATAACTAGTATAAGGTATTCTATTTCTGTCTTGTTCATGATAATCAGTTGTATCACCTCCTGATTTAGCCTTCAGTAAAAGCAGAGGCGGAGGCGGATAACAGGTCTGTGTTCCAGTCACCACTGTTAACTTCCTGCTGTCAAACATGGTGCAGAAGATGCTAACGGCAGCTCCACACCTTAAAGATTTATTTCCATTTCTCTTAAAGGCAGATATTGACCTTTTGTAGCACAAAATGAGTCATTCCTCTGCTGTAAGCGTTTGCTGTGCTGTTCCTCAGGAGGAGGTCCATTATCTTTTGTTTAGGAGCTTTATGACAGAGCAGAAGCAGCTCCACATCCTCCCTGAGAAAACCATTCACAAACAAAGAGGATTCAGGAACCTGCAGGACGAGCCCGTTCTGCCCTCGTTTCCTCCCCTGAAAGCCGCCTCGGCCGGCCGAGTGCGGCCCAAGGTCAGGCCAGATGGTGCGGCTGGCTTCACCTTGCTGCTGACCGCTGGTCCCAGCGCAGCAGACTGGAGCCGCCGCCAAACAGATGGAGAATAGCGGTGAGCTTTAAAACCCTGAAACGTGCAGAGATTCAGCAGATGAAAATACTCCCCCCCCCCTAAGGAAAAAAAATCCACTTTTCTATGAGCTGTTTGTGCCAATTAGGTGAATGTGTCTTTACTGGTTCATTTGGATGTGAGTGTGTTTAATTTGGCCGCTCGGCCTGATGTGCTTTCAGTGTCGACTTCAAAGCTGAGTAAATTACATTCACTTTGTAAGGCTTGCATCATTATTCCTGCTCTTTATCAGCAGCCCATCAGCAGTGTGTCTCTGTGTTTACAGTCTTATTACCCCCCCATATAAACTGTATCATTAATATAATACATATAATAAGTGTTTAAATGATCAGTTTCAGTAAAAGTGTCCCTCCTCAGCTCCCATCCATGTTATTAACAGTAGCTGTCAGGCTGTTAATGTTCAAATACGACAGTTTCATTTCCTTTTTCACACACAGAGTTTTTACTTTGATGTTTAAAATTTTATTTAAAGATAAATAGGAAGATCATTCTATAAAGTTTAAGGTTTGTTTTTTGTTGTACACGGTAAAATCACACACACACACACACACACACACACACACACACATATATATATATATATATATATGTGCCTTTGATAAATCCAATTTTCATCCTTTAATGCATCACATTTTTTGTAAACTGAAGTAAAACTGCAAATGAGATTTTTTTTTTTTTTTTAAAGGACTTAATGGACATGTGATGTTAGCATAGCAGCCAGTTTGCATCTGTTGTCTCAGGTCACAGACAACTGCAACAATACATATAACTCAAGGTACAGACAAACAATAAAGTGTAAACCAGTCATAATAAATAATGTATATAGTGCATAATTTAAAGTGCAGTAGTTAAAGTGCATATTTCAAGTGCATGAGGTTAGTGTAGTAAAAACAAAAACAAGATAAAACACAATCACTTACCATTCACTCCCACTGGATAAATAAAGAGATGACAGAGTTGTTTCATACAGAAAAATATAAAGACAATTAATAGATAGATGGAAATTTAGTATATTTTTACAGCAACTGGAAAATATTATTTTAGATAAACGAAGCCCTTTTCTTTCTCTTTTTTTAACTGGCATTGCCAGACGTCAATTCATGGCTGAAAGAAGTAAATGAAGAAACAACTCAGGGACCATTTTGATGTTTAGTGTTAATAAAGTTTTCATGATTTGAATTAAAACCTCTCCACAGCTGAAACTCCCGACTGACTTTCCTCTTGTTTAGGGATTCAGTGTTGGTAATTAGTGAGTCTCTGAAGTTTCCTGGACCTGTTTATGTGACACTCAGCAACATTTTATCCCCCTTCACTTTCTGAGTCGAGGCAGCAGCTGGAAAGGTTAAAGTGGCATGAAGAGATATTGAAATGAAATGGTTGGAAGGCAAGCCCCAGGCATTTATTCAAATGGCCAAGTTTTTTTTTCTTTTCCCTTAATTTTGGTTCAATAAAGCTGGATGTTCAGCCATCAGCAGTCAGACACCTAATTAAATACCTCAGTGGCTGTACGAGCTGCGTGAAGCCTGTTTGGAATAGTAATGTGTGTAAAGAGAAACGTTTGTCAGGTTTATAAGTAAGAGGTAAATCTGTGCTGCGCCTCTGACTTCTGATCACATAAACTAAAGGAAGATGTTTGTCTTTAAACTCAGCACATCAGCACCATTACTGACGGATGGGAAACCAGGATTCCAGGTGATGTGATGAGAGAAACTATACTGGTGCTCCTACTCTGTGTTAGTAGTTATAGCAGCTGTAAACACACACATTCACAAGCTGTCAACACTTCTTAGTATAGCAGCACTAGTAGCATAGAAACTGACAAGGTAGCATATTTCAATGTAGAGTTTTAAGAAATAATTAAATCACATACCACAAAACAATTTGACTTTCAAAGTCGGCTTCTAACTGGCCACTTCATCGTTAACGAAGTCTAAATAAGTACGCAAACAATGAGTTGACAATATAACATAACACATAATATATGATAAAATAGTTACCTAAAAATTAAACCGTGTTCTAAGTTAAACTAATTAGCTAAAACAAAAATTAAATTATGAAATGCTTAACTGTCAAATTAAATTATTTAACATTTCTCAACTGGGACATAAACAAATAAGCTGAAAAGTGAAACTGCAGCAACAGTAGCTAACCCTACTGTGTGTAAAATAGAAGTGGCAAAGCTTTACTAGTGAAACAGGTTTCTGACAAACGCTAGTTCTGCTAATGGAAGACAGTGTAGCCTACTAACTCAAGTTAATTGCTTCAACTTATACAAAACAAGCAAAAAAGTAGTTTATCCAAAACGGCAAACTGTAACCACCAAACCATAAAACCAGGCTAAATAAAATTGAAGGCAAGGCCAGTTTATTTAGCACAATTCAATATTAACACTAACAACTGTAAGTAAATACTGGAAAAGACTGCTAACAGATGCTAACTTGGCAATACTTTGACTCAGAAAATAAGCTAATCAGTAAACAAATTGCAAAAAATGTTAATGCTAACATGGTTTGACAAATAAGTAAATGCTAAAACAGATGCTAACTCAGTGCTAATTTTACAAAAAAAAAAAGTTGCTCATTAAACAGAATGCTAATAAATGCTAACTTAGCGCTAACTTGGCTTGTTGTTCATTAAATATATTGCTAGTAAATGTTTATGCTAACATAGGCTGAAAAGTAAGTAAATACTGGAACAGAATGCTAATAAATGCTAACTTAGCGCTAACTTGGCTTGTTGTTCATTAAACAGATTGCTACTTAATGTTTATGCTAACAGGCTGAAAAGTAAGTAAATACTGGAACAGACTGGTAATATATGCTAACTTGGTGTTAGTATGAGTTGTGAGCTACTGATGAAACAGAGGACTGATACTTGGTGCTGTCATCACATGAAATGTGAAAAGTTTCAGAGAAAATGTTATAAAATAATTTTCCATTGTCTAATCCTAAATGACCTCTGAATATGATTTTAAATTAAATATGAAAACTAAAGTAGGGTCCCTAAATAACCTGCTGCTACATCTCGTTAAAGGTCAAACCTGCTTTAAGTGATGGTTTCTTTCAGCACTTCAGCCTTATTTATAAAAAACATCTTCCTCTCCAGTTTTATGATTCATTTAACGATTTCAGCTCATGCTTGCCTGAGCAGTAAATTGTTAACATGTACAACATGATTTAATTATTTCCCCACAGTAAAACCAAACATACACACTACCGATTTTAATTAATATTTTAGAATGCTAAAACATGTTTTCTTCCTGTTTCTTTTGTTGGTTTCTTTGTCATTTTAGGCAGATGCCGTCATTATCAGGCTCTTCAAAGCCTGTTAGCCTTTCTAAAAATTCTTCTGCAGCTGTTTTTCGTCTTATTGTAGTCATTTTCCATGAATTATGTCAGATCTTTACGCACTTGTTTTATGTTTTTAACAGTTGTTTTTTATATAAGCTGAGACTCCATGTCTGATTTTTTTTTTTTTCCCTTTGTAAATGTACGGTTTGTTTTATCGCGTTTGTGGGGGCATCACAGCTCTGCCAGATACTCATTATGCTTTACAGGTGTGTGTTTCACATCTAGCTGAAGGTCGGGTTTGAAGACTGGTCTGGTCTGAGAACTCTCTGATGGCCCAGCTGGTGTGATCCCATCAACTAAGTGGTCTACAGTGCTGGTTCTAGCAGATGTTGGGTGTCCCTTTGAGGTTTTGTTATTATTTCCCATCTCTTTCTTGTTGTGTATTTATCCATCTGTTCTCAGTCCCTTTTTTTGAGAGTTTGTTTTTTATTTTAGATTTTTTTTTAAGAATTAATGAACTTATGTCATTGATTTCCAACCTTAGCCCTGGTGTCCTCTAGGGTCCCTGGACCTGTGCCCCTCAGGCCTGTTCAGTAATTCTTCCATGGCTGCTGATAAACTTTGACGGTGTTACTTGCTTGTTTGCAGCTCTGCATAATGAGAGCGAGCAGGAAGAGGTGGTCGGGGGTTTTCAGGTCAGAAGGAAGTCTGCAGGTCATGAACTAATCGAGCCGTTACGTCTGGAAGCGCCGTCAGTCTGTTTTCCCTGCAGATCGGCCTCAGCTCAGCTTCTCACATCCCTCCTTCTTGTTGTGAGTTTGAGTTGTTTTGATAATGTGCTCTTTGATATTCAGAGGTCTGACCTTGATTTTCGGAGGCTTTAACAAGAGCTCTGCTGCTAAATTCATCTGCCTTGCATCGGCCGCCGACGTGCCTTTGAGCCAAGATATATTTAACGGAGTTCGTGTCAATCCTCATGTGTCTGAAATGTCAAACTTTTCAGGAAAGAAATGAGTCCAGTTTTTAGGTTTTTACCTTCAGGCGGTTTGAGTTGATCTGCTGGGTTTTAGGAGGATTTCATCAGGCTCGAAGCTGAAGGATCTTCAGTGTCCTGAGAGGATAAAGAAATCCTTCAGTTCAGCATGAAAAACCTGCAACACGGCTGCGATGAGGATTTCTCATGACAGCAGTAAAATCACAGCTTCTACTGGATTTAAACAGATACCTGGAATTATAATTTATAACGGCTAAAAACAAAATAAATAAATTGTGGGACATGAAATCCGACTATGTGTTTAACATTTTAGTTTATGATGAAAACTTTAAGTTTTAGTTTTAGAGTTGGAGGTGTGGTGTAAGGACTTGAGTGGTTTAAACGTGTAATAATTGACAGGTTGATTAGTTTCAGTCCTAGAGAGCTGGGACCTTTTTATTAAACCGTTTAGACCATTATGGTCCCCTAGATTTTAAACAAAGAAAATTCAACCCAAGAAAAAAACTTTTTTTTTAAAAGTCACAACTGAAAAAAGAGGGAAAAAGTGGGCTAAAAACTGACAGTTTAATGTAGCATATGTCCATTTTTGTGTCAGATTAGCAAAGTTCATCATTTCAGCCATAAAAACCAACACTCTGGGGAAAGAAACATGCACTCTGACAGCTGTGGAAAACTCCACTGCCTCATCTTTAAGCTGCTAACATTTCAGCTGAATTAAGCTAACATTAACATAACAGTGTTTTGCTCCTGGAACTCCCTGGAAGAACCTTGAAGGTGGCCTGGTGTTGGCTGGAATCCAGTTTAATAAGCCCTAATTATCTCAGCATATTTAACAGGACAAAGTGCAGGTAAATGTTCAAATCTGCAGAGTGATTTTTTTTTTTTTAATTTAGCCGTGCAGATGTCTCGGTGTGCTGCCTAGAGGGAGACGACTGTTTCCAGAGTCCTCCAAGTTCTTTCCAGGCTCCTCCAGGGTGTTTCCAGGCTTCTCCAGGTTGTTTCCAGACACCCTGACTGTTAAGGTAGTCTCTTGGTGTTTGTCTGGTGGCAGCTGTTAGCCTGATGCTCCCTCTGACTCGCAATATGCTGCCAAGCTGTCCACACACAGTCTACTCTTCATCACTACAACTCCCATAATCCCCTGGGGCTGCAGTTCTTCTGGGTGGATGAATTTATGAAACTGGAACAGAAAAGCTGAATCCTGCGTTTGTGTTTCAGACGTTTGCTGGTTTACTGTCAGTCTGAGGAAACCTGAGGGATCTCGGGGGACTTCTGGTGTCCTTTTTTTCTGTTTTTTTTGTAATGTCTCGTTGAATATCAGAGCAGAATCTGAAGTTTTACAGCCTCCTCAGATATGAGCTGAACTACAGGAAGCAGCAGGTAATTTATAAAATCCCATTTTTTTCATGTTTTTTATTTTTTCACTTGGTATTTTTACCCTTTTTTGCAATGTTTTTTAAACATGCGTGTTTTTTAAATTATTCTTCTCTCATGCACACTATTGTGCAATTGCTTTGGTGGAATCGTTATTTAGCAGGACTCATGAGGTTCTAACAGCATCATGGGAAATGTAGGCTCCAGTGAACATGTGAACATCTGATTTCTATTTTGAATTTGTTACAGTAGCAGGTGTGTGTGTGTGTGTGCAGGTTTAATCTGTGATCAGATGTTACGTGTAGAGTGTGTGTTAAACAGGACAACATGAATGTGTTTTTCTTTTAAATTTTTTGCTCACGGCCCTAATGTCTAACACACACATACACGCACGCACACGTCATCACATAAATGATTTTTCTATCTCAGGTTACCCCTCGGCTGTATTTTGGCTGCGTTGTCATGACGATGAGCACGCTTTCTGTGGAAGTGTGTATACTGGTTGGTCTGAGAAATTGTCCTGGAGATGGATGTAAACTGTGAATGATTTAAGGTGAATAAAGTTTTTTACGAGGCTGGTTTTAGATTAAAGTTTGGTTCAGGTTTCCGGCAGTGACGTTTTCTGAGGGATGAAAACACGACAGTTTGTGCGACAGATGTTATTCTGGCCTGACCTGATCTAAGATGTGTTGCTCTCTGCTTTACTCTCCATCTCTCTCAAGCATATGAAATAATTATGGGATGTTCTGTTGAACCGTGTGCCCCAGGAACGCAGCGTATTTAAACATTCACACACACACACAGATACACACTCTCACCTCCAGCAAGCAGGAAGAATTTGTAACGCGTTCATGTTCAAACATCTCGCCGTGTTCCTGTCAGATCCAACATGGCTGCTGACGCTTTATTCGGGCTCCTGAAAACTTGCTGTTGAACAGAAATAACAGATGTAAAAAACGAGTTCCTCTCCATGATCCAGCAGTTTGGTTTCTGCAGCTCTCTGAAGGCCCCACCACAGCATCTCAGTCAGGTTGAGGTCTGGACTTTCACTGGATCATGTCATTCTTCTCTTTTCCAGTCATTCTGTTGTAGATCTACAGCTGTTTGCTTTCACATGTGACTCTAGAATACTTTGGTATTCAGAGTTGTTCATGGTCCACTCAGTGACTGCAAGCTGCCCAGATCATCATCCCTCCACCACCGTGCTGACAGCTGGGATGAGCAGTTCGTGCTGATATGCTGTGTTTGGGTTTTTTTGTACATTTTGACCAAACATCTCCACGTTGGTCTGGTCTTTCTAGACACATTGGTCCAGACATCTTGTGGTCTGTTCAGATGCAGCTTTACAAACCTAAGCCATGCTGCCATGTTCTTTTTAAAGAGAAGAGACTTTCTCCTGCAGCCCTTCCAAACAGGATAAACTGGTTCAGTCTTTTTCTAACTGGACTTTAATGAACATTAACATTTAACATGCTAAATGAGGCCTGGAGAGTCTGAGATATACTGTAGCTCTTTAAGTGTTACTGTCTTGAATGTTTTCCATTTGTGAATAATCTTTCTGTCTGTAAAATGATGGACTCCAAATGTTTTTAAATAACCTTATAAACTTTCGCAGATTGACGGACAACACAAGCTGCTTCTCTTAGATCCTTGCTGATGTCTTTCCTCCTTGACATCAGGTTAACAGCAGTACTAATGACCAAAACTTGGTTTGTCTCTTAACTTTCTGATCACATTCAGACATCCAAACAGCAGGGGGCGCTGCAGCCTGATTTGAATGTTTTTTACTTTTTTTATGGATTTGATGTTGGGTTATTTTTAGTGGCAGTAAAGTTCCTTCTACTCATAGAGAAAGAGAAGGCGCAGCCCCGTCATTAAGATAAAGACTGAATGATTTGGATTGATCAGCTTTACATATTTAACTTGATGTCCTCTCTTGGTGGTCTTTTTATTCTCGGGGATGAAAACGAGATGATCCGCGGCGCCTCTGGATGAAAAACTGCAGCTCTCAATATCTCAGATGGAACAAATGAATTGCACGAAGCTCTTTTAGCAGAATAAACTACTTTTGCACGTCAAGACAAAGTCTGGGGAATAAGGGACGAAGGACCTAATGTGTTGTGACAATAGACTGTGTGTGTGTGTGTGTGTGTGTGAGAGAGAGAGAGATAGAGGCAGATCTGTTCCAGACACTGTTTTAGTGCCTCATCAAATATTTAGTTTGATTGTACATGGTCCTGTAATTGCCATCTTGGCTTGTGAATTATTGATAGTGTGTAGCAGAGCCAAGGAGAGCCCTCACCCCCTCACACACACACACACACACATACCCGTTTTTGCTACATCGTGGGGACACCTGACAGGCTGGTTCCTCCAGGGATACACCCTTTCTAAAGGGTGTAGAGTCTTGATTTTGACTCCTAAATTCATTTTAAAAATTTGCCAAGATGAAAATGACT
>JBAFTB010000008.1:4467998-4479645 GCA_037177355.1 Melanotaenia trifasciata | reverse complement strand
CTCTGAGAGCGCTGTGCCGACACACACTTTTACACACATGTCCTAAAAACCAACCTCGTGGGGACAATTTTTTTTTTAAAAAAAAATTGCACCACGCCCATCAGCAGGCTGTTTTCTAGCCATTGCAATGCTCGTGCCCGTGGGGTCCGGTTTTCGGACCCCACGGGAAAAATCGGACCCCACGGTGTGAGTCATTTGTCAGGTTGAGGACCCCATAAGGATAGAAAAACAAGTGCACACACACACACACACACACACACACACACACACACACACACACGGTGGTGCTGAGGCTGGTGAATCATCATGTGATGGTGATGCTCTTGTTTCATATCCTAATTAGCTGCAGAGGAGCATCATCTGAGCTCCTCAGTAATTATTTCAACAACACGGCAGAGTCAATATTAGACTTTACTCAACCTCCTAATGAGGCCACCCTCCTCCTCCTCCTCCTCCTCCTCCTGCTTCTTCTTCTGCTTCTTCTGATGTTTTTGTAGCGCTAACTGTGAGCTTGTTTTTCTTTTTTCCTCCCCTCGCTGTTGTCTCTCCGCTGTAGATCCTCCACGGTTCGTTCGTTAGCAGCAAACATATGAGATGTGACGGCGAGGCGGTTAGCGGGTTAACCAGGACGGATCGTTTGTTGGAGCCGCGGCGGCCTCGGCTCGCCACGCTCGCTTTGTGCTTCGTTTCAGTTTTGTCACCTGTGAGATGAGTCAGTGGTGCCGATGGTGGTGGCGTGCTAGTTCGGGCTCGCCGGGCGGGCAGGTGGTAAACGTGGGGTGGCTCCTCACGCGGGGAGAGGATCACACTGTGAGGGCGAGCGGCGGCAGATCAGCAACGCGGCAGCTTTTAAAAATACTCCTGCTGAAATATTGATTTTTTTTCTGCTGCTTTTTCTTTCTTGCCTAACATAATAAGTGAGAGACTCCAGGGAGTGCACGTGTGTGTGCATGTGTGTACATGCATGTGTGTGTTCATTAGGGTCTTGTAATCTGAGCCCCACGTAATTGCTTCCCATAGTGCACTGGGTGTGGTTGGGTTGACATCATGGAGAGTGGCTGGTGAAAATGCTGAAGTCAGACCAATGTGCCCCCCACCCCATTCACTTACTCACTCACACACACACACACACCCGATGTGAGCTAAATTAGCTCTAAAGTTGCTCCACTGGAACAATTACAGCCGTCGCCGTCGTGTTTCTGCTTTTCAGAATGAAATCCTCTGCGGCTCAGCAGGAAGCCTCCCAGCTCCCGTTCATTCAAACATGCAGGATAACTGAGCTGGCCCCAGGGCCACAAAAGGCCGCTGAGAGCCACCGAGGGTCGGGAGGAGTCCAAATCCGTCTGAAGGAACAGTTCCTGGCAGTTAAAGTACAACGAGGAACAAATTACACAAAGTAATGACTTTAAAGAGAAGTAAAAATATCCCACTCATTTATGTTAAAACTGTTTAAGATGTTTGGTCCTTTATAATAACTTCTCATGTAAAAATGACTTTAAATAAGAAACTAAAAGTGGTAATAATTTAATTATTTTTACTAAATTAAGATTTAACTCCCAATTCCCCAAAAGTTGTGAGACTGTGTAAAATGCAAATAAAAACAGAATATAATGGTTTTCATAGAAAATATGAGCTGATTTTGAACCTAATGGCAGCAACATGTCTGTTAAAAGTCAAAACAGGAGCAACAAAAGACTGGAAAAGTAATGGGCAGAAATCATAAACAACTGGAGGAGCATTTGACAGCTAATTAGATTGACAGGTCAGTAACATGACTGGGTATAAATGGAGCATTTCAGAGAGGCAGAGTCTCTCAGATGTAAAGATTGGTGATGGGATATTTGGCTCTTTTCAGAGAGCCAGCTCTTTTGGCTCCTAAACGTCTCTTAATTTAGCGTCTTTTTTAGCACACTATTTTACCTCAACTTCTCAAAAATGAATGAATTGTGTGTTGAAAATCTTTTTGTGTTCAGCATTCTTACAAGAAGCCTTTTCATTGCCTCCTTTTGTGCATTTATTCTGATACCAAATCACTTACTTTTGTTTAATATTTCAATTAAACTCATATATTGCACAAATGAATAAAAAACAGCAAACAATTCCCAAAACAGAACGAGAACCAAATGTCCTCAGTGCAGGTTGGCATTCAGAAAAATAAGATGCCTCATCTTGGATGGGTGGATCCAGTTTCTCCCCTCTGTGAGTAAGGTTTGATGTCTCACTGATCCTATATCCTCACATGTGATTGGCTGCCTGTCCATACGGGCCAATCCAAACAAAGCAGCGCCTTGGGCAGAGCTGGGCTGGGAGCCGGCTCTTCTGATTCACTACAAAGCATCGGCTTTCAGAACCGGCTCTTTCACGCATGGCACATCACTAGCAAAGATGGAGAAAGGTTCACCAGTCTGCAACAAACTGGGTCTAAAAATTTTGGAAAGAAGTCAAATTAAAGTAAAAAAATATATAAAAAGTAAAAGACTTTGAAGATCCCACCATCTAAATTTTGTAATATGAAAAGATTCAGAAAATTAGGAAAATCCAGCTGGTTTGTTAAGAACTGACAACCGAATACAAGTTTTAGTTGAAACACGAGGGCTCGTCTGGTTGTTTCATTGTTTTTGTCTAAACATAACAAGGGCTGGGAGTTCTGCTGAGTCAGGCAAAACATGAAGCAGTAGAAATTTAAACTTTAGACAAGCAGCAGATGTGGAGTCAGATCGGGAACAGGATCCGCTGCAGACTAACTTGGTTCATCTCAGAACATCCATCTTCATCTGTACAGACGAGCAGACAGGCGTATTCAGATCCAGGTCTCTTGAACTCGGTTATGTTTGTGCTGAAGTTGTTTGGTGTGTTTTTTACGGTGTGATTCAGCAGTTTCTGATGGTTCTGACAGAACTGCAACCGAACAGGATGTCCTTCTGTCCTGGCTGATTTTTTGGTGGTCGTTCCTGTAAACATGATGTTTAAGATTGTTGAATGAAGTGTAGCAATGAGTAATTTTCCCTACACGTTGCCTGGCAGGCAGCAGCAGTGGTTCTGATCCGCACTCTCAGCTTGTCCAGCTGTAATTGATTGTGGATCGGTGTAATGAGGTGACAGCTTACACCGGCAGACTCCGGCTCCCTCATTATCCTTCCCTCCTTCTTTAGGAGCCACAGAAGAAGAGGAGGAAGAAGGTTCTGGTCCAGATAATGATGGAGCTCCAGCTTTATTATTTATGATGTTTTCAATGTGCTCCTCAGCTGCCTCCTCCGGTCTCTCCTCCTTTCTTTCTTTAAAATCTTCATGATGATTAGACTTTTGTTTTTCCGAAACCCGATGAAAACTTACGTCTGACTGGTACCGGCCTCCATCCAGTCACGGAGCTTGGACCTCTCATACCTCTTTTCCAGAGGGCTGGAACCAGTGCCTGACTTAGCACCAGTTCTTTGGCTTTCCATGGCCTAACCACCAGCTCCTGGCTCTCAAACTGGTTCTTAAAAGGCACCAACTCTTTGCTTGGCCAGAGTGAAGAACTACATCACATTAGTTGCGTTTCCATTACAGTATTTTGCAAAATAAAAGTGATATTTCTAACATTTCGATAAAGTGCAATTGCGATTTGCAGGTGTTTCCATTGAACAGTGTTTAGCGCATCAGCCGTTATTCTCGTAAAATCCTGTCCCACGAGACTCCGCTTAGAGGAGGATGGAGATTTCTAAATCTTTGTAAAACTCTTGCATTTCGTTGTGTTTTGCTATCGAAGATGACAATTATATTTTTTCTTTAATTATTTGTAAAAACATTTCCGTCTCCTCTACTCAGACTGCGGCATCTCTATTTGAAACGAACTGGTCACGTGACCCGCTACGTCACGTCAGGTGAAGTGTAAATGTGAGAAAAGTGTTTCCATTACACTTTTGTGATATACTACTATATCTACACGCCTGAAAAACCACTTCATTAGAGCGTAGAAACTTTTTAGTGTTATTTGAGAGTTTTTCAAAATGTAGGTGTTTCCATTACCGGTTTGTTCTCGCAATATTTAGCTTTTGCGCAATTCTAGGGGTAATGGAAACGAACCTATTGGTTGCTTCCTCCGGCCTCATCTGTTGATGCAACCAACGGTTAGGGGTGAGGTTACCTGGCCAACAAACGAGCGTTGAAACACAGAGCCACCATCTTGCCGGTGAAACAATGGAGTCAAGCAAAGTTGGTCCAGAGAGGAGACCCAGTAGGTGTGTCCCAATTCAGGGTCTGCACACTTCCAAGTGTGGCTTCGTCGGCTACATACGTCATTGTGGTGCACCAAGCATTGTCCTAATTCGGAGAATTCGAAGGAGCCTTTGAATCCACCCTACAAATCCGCACTTTGTCTGGCCTCAAACGAAGGCTGCTGGTGATGCATCCTTCGCGGCCTTCAGGATCTCCCAGAATTCATTGGGAACAAAATGGTGGCGAATGAGCAACCGAGCTCAGTAGAGTAGATTTTAGGTTTCAATAAAGTTTTGTTAAAAAAAAAAAAAGAGTAGCTACTTTTTTTTTAAAAAAAACTACACTTTAGAAGAAATGTTACAAAACCAAGTACATTAAAAAATGTTTGTTAAATGATGACATTAATATTCTGTAGTATTGGATATTCGTGGATTTTTAAGGGGTTAATGAAGTGTGTACTGACAGCAGAGCCTTAGACCGTCTTTATTTTATTTTATTTTTTTTTTACCATGGTTGGTGTTAACATTCACTAAAGTGTCCTATGATGTACAAACAGTAATTTCAGAGGTTTAAGTGATTCAGCGTCCTATGTTGATGCTGTGGGAAATACTTGTTGGCCAGGTAGGCTGTCCCAGTTCAAGAAGCGGATTTTGAAGTGTGCAGACTACGTAGGACACTCTGTAGCCTACGCAGTCTGCACACTGAAGTGTTCAGACCCTGAATTAGGACACAGCTAGTGTTTCCTGGCATCGTGGACATGCTTTAAAATTTTTCACTAACTGGTTCTACTGAAGAGCTGTCTACCAGCTAGTAAATAAATTTAAAAACCTGACAGATTATAAGGACCATAAAAGGGAACTGGGATGTAGCAGCAACAGGCAAACCGCCCAAAATAAAAAAAACCCACATTTTAAATGACTAAATTCTCTTCTTGGATATCGCCTGGCAAACCTATGAATTGAGGCTCATGGTGAACGAGTCTGCGGTGGGATTAGGGTCAGGTTCATCTTTATTGATCCAGTTACACAATTTGTAGTAAGCAAAGTTGTGTAAACAAAATATGACATGCTAGTTATTGCTTGTCATGATTAAAACACTCTATTATAGCTGAACTGACGTCAGTCCCTTCAACATTGTCATGGTCAGGCATTGCTGGAACTGGGGGCTGATCACGGACGTCTGGGAGCTCAAAGTTTTTGCCATGCTCCTCGAAAATATTATGGGGTACCCAGCAGGTCAGCACCATTTTCTTGCTCAGCTCCAGCTTTCAGTCATTTTTTTTCGGCAGGAACCTCCATCATCCTTTAACCACCTGAAAGCCACTTGCACAACTGACCGAGCACGGCTCATTCGGTAGTTGTAGTTTCCTTGTTTACGGGAGAATCTACCTGTGTCCGAGAACGGCTTCGTCAGCCACTTTTGCTTGAAGTGAGCCGGATCATCCGTGAGGTAATGTCCAACCTCACAGCCAGATATCGTGACCCTGCTTTGCTTCAGTAACTGGCCATTGCTGAGACGTTGCTGTACTTTGGCACCATGCACACTCCCTGGAAAGCTGACACACACACACACACACACACATCAGAACAATTGAATGCCATCCTTTCTGGTTGTTGAAGTCCCCGGGATATTTTTCTGGTACAATAAATCGAATATGGCTACATCTTATGTGGCTTATCTATATCTTATATATAGTGACTTCCCCATGGAAGAAGGAATACCACCTTCACCCGAACCTGAGATTTGACTATTGATCATCAGCCAATCACTCCATGAATTAAACCAGGATCCTCCTCCATCTAGGCTGTATCAGCTCCTGGTTCAGACCATGGATCTGCTTCTCAGTGAAAGCCCTACAGATGGTCCACGGCAGCCTGAATCAAATTTCTGTATTTGCAGCTGCTGTTTAAACTCAGCCACACAGGTTCTGCTCCTTCTGTACCATTGTGTTCTTCAGGAACGTCGTGTGGTTCTGTCAGATGGTGGATCTGAACAGGGATGTTCCTCTCTCACCTCCTCTCCAGCCAGTAGACATCAGTTTATTGTTTAGTGTGAAGTTTTGACTCACTGATTCTCCTGCAAATTGTTAAATCAGGTTAAGGTCATTATACATATTTGGACTTCATGTTGTTGACTGGAATTTTCCGTTCAACCACATTCCAAAGGAGCTCAACTGGATTGAGATCTGGTGACTGTGGAGGCCGTTGGAGTCCAGTGAACTCATTGTCATGTTCTAGAAAGCAGGTGGAGATGATCTGAGCAATAATACTCAGGTAGGCTGTGGTGGTTAAACCAGGCCATGTTGGAACTAAAGGGCCCACAGTGGGCCAAGAAAATATCTCCCACACCATTACATCACCAGCAGCCTGAAACGTTGATCCAAGGCAGGATGGATCCATGTTTTCATGATGTTTCCACTAAATTCTGAGCTTACATCTGAATGTGGAGCTGAAATAGAGACTCATCAGACCAGCAACGTTTCTCCATCTTCTATTGTCCAGTGTTGGTGAATCTGTGTGAATTGTAGCCTCAGTTTCCTGTTCTTAGCTGACAGGAGGCACCCGGTCTGGTCTTCTGCTGCTGTAGCCCATCTGCTTCAAGGCTGGACGTGTTACGTTTAGAGATGCTACTGCAGATCTTGGTTGGAATCGGTGTTTATTGAACTTCCTGTTGTCTTTCTATCATCTCCAACCAGTCTGCCCATTCGACCTCTGACATCAACAAGACATTCTGGTCCAGACAACTGCTGCTCACTGGATATTTTCTCTTCTTCAGAACATTCTCTGTAAACCTTGGAGATGGTTGTGTGTGAAAATCCCAGTAAATACTCAGACCAACAACCATGCCACGTTCAAAGTCACTTTGTCTCCTTTCTTCCTCGTTCTGATGCTCAGATTGAACTTCAGAAAGTCGTCTTCACCGTGTCTACATGACTAGATGCTGCCATGTGATTGGCTGACTAACAAGCAGGTGGACCTAAACGAGTGAACTGAGTGTTTTATTGGATCTTCAACAGTGTAACGTGGATTTTGATGATTTGTTTTTTACGATTTTATTTTTTTCATTTTAAACATGTTTTTTTAAAGCACACGTTTTTATTTTTCTGTTTTTAGTGTTTAATGTGATCGTGGTTTAAAGATTAATCCAGTTTAAAAATAAAAATCTGTCTGATCAACAATATTCAGGTCAGAACTGGAATATTGTTGCTAGTATGTGTGTTTTATTGTGTGTGTATGTGTACATGTGCGTGCCTGTGTGTGTGTTTGGGTGTTTGAATCTGTGTGTACATGAGTGTGTGAGCCCCTAGTCTCGTCTCCAGCTGCGTTTTAATTCAATCTGTATTGATCCATATCAGCTCTCTGAAGGACTCGGTATCATCTGAATGGAGCTCCATATTATTCTGTTCACTGCCATAAAGGGCATTAGAGCCTCCAGAGCAGCAGATCAGCTTTCAGTCGATACACACACACACCGCCCACCTCTCTGTCCTCTGTGTCTCTGTAAAGGCTCAGTTCGCCAAATTATTTAAAAAAAACAAAGAATAAAACACAGCGAGGTCGATTTTATGATTTCAGACGAACTTTCAAACATTCAGAAACACAAGCACACACGTTAACGCTGCAGCAGAGATTTTAAATGTCTCTACCTCAGAGCAAAATAAGCATTTCCAACCAAAAATCTGAAATGAAAACTGTCAGATGAAAAAGTCAGTACATCAGAATAATTCTTACTTTTTCAGATTTTCCTCTCAGATTAGGGCTAAATTAAAGGGATTCTTAAATCTGGATTTAGAGCTGGAAATAAATATAGTGTTAAACTGGAACTTAAAAAAGATTTTAAGTTTTATTGTATGGCTGTTTTTTAAATAAAAAGACCAAAATGTTTAAATATAAACACATCTGATATTATAAATATGAAAATAAACAGTTTGAAAATGTAAAAGTTTAAATGTTTTTTTTTTATAACTGTGAAGATTTTTTTAATTTAACCATCAAATCCATCAATTCCTCTTCTTGGTTCAGTCTTCCATCCTGAGCTGCATGAGGAGACATTGGAAAGAAAAAAATCCACCAGAACCAGGAAGAGCTGCACTTCACCTGGTCCTGTGGGGGGTGGGGGGTCAGGGACGGGGGCTAAACAAGCAGCATAACTCTAAGCAGGGATTCCTGCTGAGAAAGAAGAAGAGAAACACAATGACAATAACATCAGATGTTTCTACGTGGAGAGTAAAGAGAGCAGAGAGGAGTGCAGTGCATCATGGGACGTCTCCCAGCAGCCTCGGCCTATAGCAGCAGCACTAAAGGGATGGATCAGGATCACCAAGCCAGACCCACTATAAGATGTATCAGGAAGGAAAGTTTGAAGATGATCTTAAAGGGAGAGGGGGTATCTGGTTCCACAGAGAGGTCTGATTACTGAAGGTTCTGCCTCCTGTTCTACTTTTAGACCCTTTAGGAACCGTAAGTACACCTGCAGTCTGGGAGTGAAGTGCTCTCTTGGAAAAATCTGGAACTCTGAGATCTTTAAGATCTAATGGAGCTTGGTCACTTAAGAGTTTTATGTGAGGAGCAGAACTTTAAATACTATCCTGGATTTAACAGGAAGCCGATGAAGTGAAGATTAAACTGGAGGAATATGATCTCTGCAGGGAAACGCAGTGACATTTATTGTATAAATCTCAAATTTAAGTGGTTTTAGGCCTGAAAATGTTTAATTAATTAGTGAAAATCTTGGTTCATATTCAGTGATCTATGTGGAAACATTTCCTGGAATTCCAGCAGTTTTAACTGGTGTATTTGTGGGATTTTGGGTAAACTGAAGAATTGAGTTTGAATGCAGCCCTGTGAGGAGGAAAGGTTTTTAAATCTATTCTTTCTGTCTTATTAAGGTGGAAATCGATGGCGACCTCACTGAGGCCCCATCTGTATCCACCCTCCTCCTCCTCCTCCTCTTCTTCCTCCTGAACTCCCAGCATGCCTTACTATAGCAGGAGGAGGAGGAGGAGGAGGAGGAGGAAGGGCTGGTGTTGAGTAGAGGTTATCCCCTGGTTAATGTGACATGTCTGTCTGCGACCTTGCCGCTTGTTAACTGCCCGGATTATTATTGTGATAATGTGGCAATTAAAAGGGAAGCGCTCCATCAGAACAGGAGGGGGGATCCTGGGAGGGGCGAGGAGTTGGGGGGGGTGGTTATGGTCCGAGGAGATGAATGTGTGCAGATTACATTGCAGTGGGAAATGCATTAGGGTGGCAATCCATCCTGACCCGCCTCTCTCCTCTGAAGCTGCTGGTTATTACCACCCGTCCTCATTGATATCCATTCCCAATCAATACTCCTCTGCTGCCATGGCAACGAGTGTAAATCATCACATTGCAAGCAGGAGGGAAAATCAAAATGCGACTGTTAATGAGATGCTCTAAGTCTGCAGGAGAAGGATCAGATCATCAGATCCAACACCGACAGGAGGCGTCCATCGGCAGCTCGGTCTGCCACTTCCTGTTAAAGATGGAGGACGTCGGTTCACATTTATCTCATCAGAATATTGTTACATCAAACCCGCCCACTTTATTTATTTATTTTTTTAAAAACCCTCATAAAAATTTCTTTGTGTTGGTGAAAACTGAACCCGGCTTCACAGTTTCTTCTGATCCTGGATCCGTTCTGGACCGGCTGTTCACAGATCCAAGTGTTTTGTTGATCTGAAACGTTCTTCTAGGCTCATCTTGTCCATCCTCTGATTTTCTTCCAGATTCTTCCTGAAGTTCTTCCTTAAGTGCAATCAGAACTGTTTGAAAAATGCAGGAAACCCAAGAGACATGAGGAGGTTTCAGGTAAGAACCTGAACTGCTGTACATCTTTATTCAGCCTCCAAAACCAGCTGCTGGCTGGAGTGACAGGGGCCACAGGCACAGCAGTTTGATCTCAAGTGGGCCGGACCACTGAATTTATAGCACAATAACCTGTAAATAACAATAACCTGTAAAAAACGATAACCTGTAAAAAACGATAACCTGTAAATAACAATAACCTGTAAATAACAATAACCTGTAAAAAACGATAACCTGCAAATAACAATAACTTGTAAATAACGATAACATGTAAAAAACGATAACCTGTAAATAACAATAACTTGTAAATAACGATAACCTGTAAATAACGATAACCTGTAAATAACAATAACCTGTAAAAAACGATAACCTGTAAATAACGATAACCTGTAAATAATGATAACCTGTAAATAACGATAACCTAAAAATAACAATAACCTGTAAATAACAATAACCTGTAAATAACCATAACCTGTAAATAACCATAACCTGTAAATAACAATAACCTAAAAATAACTATAACCTCTAAAAGACGATAACCTGTAAATAACAATAACCTGTAAATAACGATAACCTAAAGATAACAATAACCTGTAAATAACGATTACCTGTAAATAACGATAACCTAAAATAGCAATAACCTATAAAAAACGATAACCTGTAAATAACGATAACCTGTAAATGACAATAACCTGTAAATAACGATAACCTAAAGATAACAATAACCTGTAAATAACGATAACCTGTAAATAACGATAACCTAAAATAACGATAACCTGTAAATAACGATAACCTGTAAATAACGATAACCTGTAAATAATGATAACCTAAAAATAACTATAACCTCTAAAAGACGATAACTTGTAAATAACAATAACCTGTAAATAACGATAACCTAAAGATAACAATAACCTGTAAATAACGATAACCTGTAAATAACGATAACCTAAAATAGCAATAACCTATAAAAAACGATAACCTGTAAATAATGATAACCTGTAAATAACAATAACCTCTAAAAGACGATAACCTGTAAATGACAATAACCTGTAAATAACGATAACCTAAAATAGCAATAACCTGTAAATAACCATAACCTGTAAATAACGATAACCTGTAAAAAACAATAACCTATAAAATAACAATAACCTGTAAATAACAATGAACTGTAAAAAACGATAACCTGTAAATAACAATAACATGTAAATAACAAGAACCTGTAAATAACAAGAACTCCTAATTAATTGTTCATGACATTATCAGGATGTTTACATTTTATAAACTGTCCTTTTAGAAAACCTGTTATGAGCCACCGGAAATTTTTTGAGAAAAATAAACGCAGTTTTAACAATATTTTGCCGCATTTACAAATTTACATATTTTATTTTAATTTTATTTTGTATTTCTATTTTGTATATATCTATGAGCATATGAGCATATGAAAAAACCTATGAAAAATTATTTAAAAAATATCTATAAAACTTCTACAAAAACATATTTTTTAGATATTTAATCTATTATATATGTATAATTTTTTTTATTAATTTTTAAATTCATTCTTTGTATTTTATTGATGCATTTACATGTTTTATTTATTTTTATTGTGTATATATATATATATA
>JBAFTB010000008.1:4446358-4457695 GCA_037177355.1 Melanotaenia trifasciata | reverse complement strand
AGCCAAGACTTGAGAGAACGATGAGATGAGAAAAGGTTTGGTCACTGTTGGTCTGTGTGTTATTTCTACAAAGTTCTCTTAGTAATAAATTCTGTTTCTTCTTCTGGTCGACCTTTATGCTGCTACATCTATTCATACTTTCATTTTACATCATTTTAACCTCATAATCTGACAGCTGAGAAACATCATGTCTGATGCTGACTGGGATTAAAGGACTGAGCTTTTACATTCATTGTTACATTAAAAATAAAAATCGAATACAAGCGGCCGAAATGAGTTTTCTCTGCAGGGTGGCCGGGCTCTTACTTAGTGATAGTGTGAGAAGCTCACAGTAGAGTCACTGCTCCTCCGCATTAAGAGGAGCCAGGTGAGGTGGCTCAGACGCCTCCTGGACACCTCCCTGGTGAGGTGTTCCAGGCTCGTCCCAGGGGGGGACCCTGGACACGCTGGTGGGACTACATCTGTCCACTGGCCTGGGAACGCCTCAGGATCCCCCCGGTTGAGCTGGCGAATGTGGTCGGGGAGAAGTCTGGACATCAATCACCAAGACAATCATAGCTGCTCAGATTGTTCCTTATGTTTCTGATACGGCCCCTGGTGGCAGCAAAACGCAACGACGTGTTAATGTGCGTTTAAAATCTCAAATTTAAGTTAATGATGAAGCCTTAACTGTCTTAACTGAGTTTGTTCTGCAGAAGATTTTTATAAGAACATTTTACACATTAAATAGCTTGAACTTAGGTGATATTTCCTGTAAGAATTCACTTGAATTTCATGGTTGTTCTGAACTCTTTGTGTCAGCTTTTCTCAGTTGTTTTCCAGCTGAATGTGGAACACGACTCTCCTGAAACTGAACAGAAAAACCTGCAGATTTTCTGACCTTCTGAACTCCGATTCTCCCATGTGAATTTCCCCTTCAGCACATTCATGTTTTTCTGCACCTGCAGTTTTTCCAGCTCATGTAAATAAATGATTGTTCAGTCCGTTGTTTAACTGGTCTCCCCTGATGGAAAGTTCAGGCTCTGCTCTCGGAGTTTGAGCTTCCAGCAGTTTGTGGATCGGCTCTGTTATTGGCTGCAAACAGTTTTCTACAAGCTAGATGTGAAGTAAACATTTTCCCTAGAGTCACTTCCTGCTCTGCTCCTCTTGCTGCTCGCCCTTCAGACTCATTGTTAGCCGTCCGAAGCCTCGGTATCTTCCTGTCACATCGGTGCTTTTACTGCCTCTGATTATTCCGTCAGAATATCCAGATGTCATTCAAAGTAGCAGAAAGGTCAGATGGAAGGCTGTTTAGTCTGATAAGTAAATGTCAGTGCGTCGTGTTCGGGCTTTCTGCTTAACACCAGTTTATCATCTTTGTTGGAGGCGGCGCCTCCTCCAACGGCGGGACAGCGCAGAGGAGACGGACGCTCACAATGGACGCTCCGGCCGCCTCCTTTTCCAATGCTAATCTGTGATCCCATTTCCTGATACCAGAGACAGGCTGAGAGCTCCGCTTTCACGCTGTGAATAGAGCTGCTGTTGGAGGATGTTCACCTCCTTACAAACACACCAGAGGAGCAGCAGGAGTCCAGACATCATGTTCACATCACATCGGCTGCGGGTCGGCGGTGAGGAGAGGAAGGCCGGGCGTCACCAGGGTGTCAACGCCAGAGCAGACGGATTTAGTCTGAATCTAATCTAATATGATTTTTTTTTTAGATTTGAGTCAAAACAGAGACATTGATGAGTGTTTTAATGAGAGTAAATCTTTGTAAAACATACAGATGCTGATCTGAGATCGGGAAAAATACCCTGACTAGTTTGATTTGATTAGAAATAAAATATCTGAGCGTCCCTGAACTCATCACAAGGTAACACACCTTCTGTAAACCTCCCAAGTCTTCCCGTCCTTCTTCCTCTTCTCCTGCCATGTTGGAGAAGAGGAAAGTGGCCTTATTAGCCCCGATTCCACCATGGGGTCGGACTCAGTGCGGGACAGTTGCGTTTGGTAAACCCTGATGTCTGCTGCATTACCACAGCCAGCCATACCCTTACCTGGTGGGTGGTGTAGTAACTCGATAGTGATGGATGCATCAGCTGTCATGGCATAATGACAGCGGTGCGAAGCCTTCCGTGACTAACAAAGAACAAAGGAGGAGAATGGTTGACATCCAGTAGATTATGTTCTTTTTTTCTTGACATATACCCTATATACTGTATAAATACTAAACTATAAGACCTCCTTCATCTCCATGGAAACAAACAGGAACTTCATGATTAATTTCATAGGAGAAACATTAGTAGAGTTTTTTAGAGCTGGAATCAAACTTTTCACCAAAAAACAGCAAAAGTAAGACATGATTTCTGATCCTGGCCTGGAGCTCCCAGAGTTTCTGTCCCACAGTGATGAGAGAGAAAGTGGACAGAGATGTTCTCATGTTTTTCTTACATTCCCATGTAACTGCTTGGACCTTGAACTGTGTTTGGTTTGAAATCCAATGCTTGGTAGAGTCGTTGCTATGCTACGTGTTAGCATTGCTGCTTCCTGGTGTCTGCTAACATCGTCTGTGCTGCATGGATCTCATGCTGACCCCTGTACGGGAGGCTTTCATGATAAAGAGGTAAAGACCTCTAAAGACGGGAGTTTTCTTTTGGAGGTTCCAGATCTTCTTGTAGATATTCCAGGATTCTTCAAGGAATTTCCACTTTGTCTTCAGACTCATTTGTCCTCCAGAGGTCCTTCCTGAGATTGAAAAGACCTCAAGGTCTTTTAGCTTCTTCAGCAGCTTCCTGATGTCCGTAATAAGATTGAATGGGTTCTTTAGGAAGTTTGTATCTTTGGGGAAGTTGCAGGGTGCCTGTCAAGGTTCTCTGGGCCATATTTTCTGATGGTTGTTGAGGAGGATTTGCAGGTCTTAAGTAGAATCTTGTGTCCTTCAAACAGCCTCCAGAGGTTTCTAATCAGGAGTTAGGCATTCTCATAGAGACTGTAGGAAGTTTACTGGGTCATGTTAAGAGATTCAGGTTTTGACTCCGGTCCACTAGCCAATCAGGATACGGTATTCCTGCGACTGTGAACGTTTCTTCATCAGCACGACGGTTCGAGCAGCCTCTCAGGTGCAGATGAAGGTGAGGTGACGAGCAGTGAGATCCGAGCATTTCCCAGATTCCCGACGCTCTTCCTCCCCATGGCTTAAAGCAGCTTGAGGATTTGATCCCGCGGCTTCGCTGTGAAAACCTGGCCGAAGGCGAGGAACGCCGTGCGGAATGACAAGAAGGCTGAGAGGGGAGACGGAGTTAAACAGATTCATCCTGCAGCTCTCTGATCATCACTTACAGCTCGCAGCCGTTTGACTGCTTTTATCCAGCTTCTCAGGACGGGAACGCTCGTCCTTCATCTGCTCCGGAGTAAGCGAGCAGGTCTGGTTCAGTTCCGGTCCGGTTTTCAGACTTCCTGCAGGACGAACTAGCAGTAACAACAAATCATAAATAAACAATAATGAAATCAAAATTATATCAGGAATCAGAATATTCAAGAGTTTCAAACAGACTTTGTTTCTGTGTGTGTGTGTGTGTGTGCACGCACGCGTGCGTGCGCACGTCTGTGTGTGTGTGTGTGTGTGCAGTAATGTGTAGTAAGGTCCTCCTGCTGCTTCGTGTTGTGTTTGCAGCCTCAGGTTTCACCGACCTCGCAGCTGTGGGTGTTGAATGAGTCGGGTGGTGCTGCTGGGTCGACACCGACCTCCTCACAGCTTGTAACGCACGGATCAATGCGGCCCGGGGGGAGGGAGGGGGGAGGAGGTGGAGGAGGGAAGGGGAGCGGCGTTGTGGGATCGATGGGTGCTGAGTTATTGCGGCACTCAGCCACTGATTTTTAGAGAGCTGTGTTTTCCCAGGAAAGTCAATACCTCCAGGCTCCCCTCATTAATTTCAACCCCCTCCATCCCCGCTGAACCTCCCCCTTCCCCTGCAGCTGGGAGAAAATGTGGGGGGGTGGGGGACTGAGATGATGAAGTCAGACTCAGATGACAGTTGGAGGAAAATGTTAAAAAACAGATCAGGTTTACCTAATCTGTTTTTTAACATTTTTTTCCTGGTAACTGGTTACCAACCAGGAGAACAGCAAACAAATGATGGAGAAGCTGGGGTGGGGGTGGTGGTGGTGGCTTTTTTTGTCTTTAAATTTGGTCTTACAGAAACTTGAAATGATAATAATCATCATCTTTTCTCACCTGAAAAAGCTTCTTTTTCCCCACCGAGCGTAAACAGAAACAAAGTGAGTTTTTCTAGCAGTCGTAATGGAAGTCCTCCAGATGTTTTCACACCTGCTTCATGTCCCAGAAACGCAGGAAGTAAAGATCCTCTCAGATGAAGATTGTATGAATGTGCCCATTTACATGAGCACCAAATATCTGATCATTGTCTAATTTCTGGAGTTATCAGATTATTTATCAGATACAACTTGATAGTGGGAAATCGGAAAAACATTAATTTCTCTCCGATACTTCGATGTCTTCGTGCATGTAGACCTGTATAGTTTTCTTTTACTTCTGCAGGTGTGTAAAAAACTTTTGTCTTTTCAACATTGTCCTATAAAAAACATAAAAGCAACATCTTAACGTGAACAAAAAAAACAAAACAAACAAACAAACAAACAAACAGAAAAACAAACAGAAAAACGTGACGGCGGAGCAGGAAGTCGTAGAAACGAAGTTAAGCATTGACGTGTAGTCTGTTAGCGCACACTTTAGCAGCTAACTGTAAAGGCTCGTTTATGCTTGACGCAGACGATGGACATGCAGACCGACAGTTTCATTCTTCTTCTGTGATTTGGTCGTTTTCATGGAGCTTAGCTATCTGTTGTTTGACGCAGAAAATGAAGTTTTCTATAAAAATCTAACTTCCTTACCCCTCAGCGTAGGCTGCTTTGAAAGTGATTTTCCAAACACATTGGCATACTGGCTTATATTTTACTTGGTATCAGATGAGTAGTATCAAACAAAATGGGCATGAATGGGTTTTAAGACTCTAGGAGTCCCTATGTCCAACAAAGACTGGAAGTTTAAAAAATAACAGGAAATTATGTCGCTGGGTTTATCTGATCACGGACTGGAAAATAGAGACCAGAGTTTTGTTGGATATCATGTTTCAGAAGTTCATGTAGACACGTCAGGTCTGATTTATTACAAAATCCTGATTAGTCCTTCTTATCTGATGTAAACAAGCTCATTGTTTGATGTTTTGTTGCAGTTTATTGTTTGATGTTTTCAGTTCTGTGATTGTTCCAGATTCACTCTCTGATGCGTTTGTGTTCTCCATGTTTGTAGTTTTTTACAGTGTAGGATTTTAGTAGTTTATTTTGTGTAGGTCAGTTTTTGTCTTTTTGTTCTAATGAGCTTTTGCTGTTTTTGTCCTCCATGTTTGTAGTTCTTTTGGTTTTGACTGATTTCAGGTCAGTGATTAAATCTTCTTGTTAGGTGAAGATTCTTCTTCAGCTCAGAAACAAACCAGCTTTTATTTCGACGCTTCGTTTGTCTGACTCGCTCATCTCCCTGGAGATTTCTGATGTTTCAGGATGAAGTTTCTCCATAGATAAATCCTCTTCCTCATCGTTTTTCTGCTGTAGGAACTCATGCGCTCTCTAAACTGAACATGAAGGTCCATCTTTTTCTGGTTTGGTGCTGTCCTGATGAATCTGATCTTCCTCCTCCTCCTCTTCCTCCTGTTTGTTCAGATAATAAAAACTTATTTTTCTGCTCAGGAGGAAGAGGTGAAACTCTCTGCTCAGTTAATCCAGAAAAACTTTATTCTGGTTCTGGGTCTGTAAATTCTGTTTCAACAGATTTCTGCTGATCGTGTAAATCATTCTGTAAGTCATGTAAATCACCTGGTTGCCATGGTAACAGGTATGTGAGCACTGGGATGTGCAATCGATCTGCAGCTGACTGTAATTACCTGCTAATAAAGCCTGTGAGCTCATGGGTCAGACTCACCTGAACCGGATTTTATCACCTGATGATGCAGGATGACATCATCAAAACCGTCCAATCAGTGAGTCTGAGACGAAATTGAACTAAAACTTGCTCACAAATGATTTTCTGGCTCAGGTCTCCTCCCCTTCGTCTGCATCACACCTGGAACACATCAGCTGATTGTTCCATGTAGAGGCTTTCGCTGCAACCTTCCTCCTCCTCCTCTTCCTCATCCAAAGCACTGCTTGCTAATTGACTTCTGAATTTTTATTGTTTAATTACTGTCAGAGTAACACATGGAGGCAATTATGTGTAACTGGCTCCGGATCAGCTCGCAGCAGCTGAGGGGAACAAAAGGAAGAACATGCTCCGTCTTTAATGGCTCCACTCGAGGTGAAAACCTCCGTCTGACGTGTTGCTGCTCCGTCTTCGTTTCAGTCCCAACATGTTCAACTCTGAACCACAAACATTTGTTTTGGCATATTTGAACAAAAACAGTGAGATCATGAGCTTTGGTCTAAGTATGATCATTTTAATCTGTGAGAGTTTCGACAGATTGTTTTAAACTGCACCTTCTTAAGTCAGCTGTACTTAAAAAGAGGTTTAAACCTGTCTCTAAAAGAAATAAAACATAAGTTTTGTATGAAGAACATTGATGTGATCACATCTGTGTAAATTAGATGCTTCACATGATGAGCTCAAGTTCACCTCACTGAGATGAACAGATGAACTTGAATGCAGCAGGAATTGTGGGCCTGGTGTTTGCTAAAATAATGTCAGACCACCAACCTTTTTGTTACACTGCAGCCTCCATGGTCGGCTTTAAACTCAGGGATGATGAAAATGAGCA
Organism: Melanotaenia trifasciata; assembly: GCA_037177355.1. Taxonomy (NCBI): domain Eukaryota; kingdom Metazoa; phylum Chordata; class Actinopteri; order Atheriniformes; family Melanotaeniidae; genus Melanotaenia; species Melanotaenia trifasciata. Next base: position 4,450,891 of record JBAFTB010000008.1, on the reverse strand, counting down.
GACAAACAGTTCGATGGATTCAGTTGTTGGTCTGACTTGAAAAGTGAAGATATGAAAGTTACCCAGCAGTAACTGGACAGCAGTCACATTTCACTGACATCATCAATTACAAATCCTTCATCCTCATCATCTTTCTAACAGGTAAACTGTATCTTTATGTCCATAATGTGTCATCTATAGACTGATTAAAGGTGGATTATTGCTGATATGAGGTCAATATGGAGACCAGAAAATGTTTCCTGTCTGTTTAGCCAAGAACTGGTTTCCTCACGAGGAGCTTTAAAAGAAAAAAACATCAGAGACATTTTCTGTATTTGTGCAACCCCAAATCCCCCAAAGTCGGATGCTGTTTAAAATTTAAGTAAAGACAGAATGTAATGATTTATAAACCCATATTTTATTCCCAGTAGATCACAAGCAACATATCTGATGTCAAAACTGAGACGTTTAGCCTGTTTTAATTAGATAGCCTTTTATTATAGTTTACATTATTTTTATTATTAGCTGAGGTCTGCTCGGTCCAGCTGTAAAACCTGCTGGTCATGATACAGCCAGATGGATCAGATTCAGATATCTAACCAGTGTCAATATTAAACAAGGGATGTCTCCTTAAATCATTGGTGCTGTGCAGATGTTGGATAGGCAGGTTTACCTTTTAAGAGCCATGAATGTGGTGGAGGCAACTTATGAACAAGTTCTGAAACACAAATCAGAGCAGGACCTTTAACAGAAAAAAATCCTGACTTTGTTGCAGTGTGATCATAGTAGGATCTATTATGAATAAAGTATGGGTTGATGATATCTGTAAATCACTGAGTTTTTACTTTATGTAATTTGTTAGTTTGCTAAAATATGACATGGTATATAACAAACATGTTAAATGCTGCTTCATTTGAATCTGAGTGAATTTTCTTTATTATTAAAAATGTGTATTTCAGATGTTTTCTGAATGTAAACACCTCTTTTTAGGATGTTGGTTGTGTTGAAAGCTCGTGTCTCTATAAAGCTCCAAATAAAGCAGCACTGGGTGCTTAAAGGAAACAGATTTAAGAGATTAGGCAACACTTGCAGAACCGAACCAGAACTGCAGCTTTGCCAAACTGCTGCAGGGCGAAGTGAGGAGAGAAAATTGTCTCCTGATCAATCAGTGGAAGCACTAACAGCCTCCTCCTCCTGCCTGCTGAAATCAATGCTCATAGAAATTTCATGAACTTTAAACTGTGATTGACAGGCGGCTCAGATGCCGAGCGCCATCGGGCTCCGTCCTCACAGAGCAGTGGAGATGACATGACCTACAGTCGCTGCACAGACTTCCAGTTTACTGATTTCTGCTCAGCTGAGGAAAAATACAGCCCTGAGTTTTGTCTACAGGTTTTCTGACAGTCTTTCTGTCTGCAGATGCCCAGATATTACAACCACCAATTACCACCACCAAACTCCAACCATTGACCATACCTGCTTATGTCAGGGCATGGTTGGATAAGGGCTGGGTGAACCCTGGATGGGTCGTCAGGTCGCCAACAAAAACTCAGTTTGGAAAAAAAATTCTTCTGTAGGTTCAGTCTGAGCAGTTTGATGACCTTTTGATCTCATCAATGCTGAAGGTTTTGAACTTTAAAAGGGGGAAGAAAATTCCAGATAATTCCTCTTCTTTTTCCTTTCTCCATTTTAACCCAACTAGAGACACACATGACTTTGAAAATGTTTTATTAGTCAGGCATTCACTCATTGAGAATATTTAATCACAAATTAATCAATTACTACTGAACTTTGGCAGATTTTCTTACTGAGGTGATCCCTAACAACGGCAAATTAAGACTCTTGTCTTCTCTCTCTCTCTCTCTCTCTCTCTTTCCAATAATGACGTCTTGCCATTCTTTGCTGAATCTGGTGCTTATTCAAAAGGACCAGTGTGTTGATATCCAGTTGCTGGCGTGTGACGGTGCAAAAGCGAAACTAAGTGTGATGTTCTAGGCTTGAACCCAAAGTTGTGAACCACAGTTTCTCAGCCTTGGTATGGTGCTGGACAATGATGGCTCCAGAAATGTGCCGTCAAAACAAGTCAGAAACATTTATTCTCTAAATCAGAAAACTGCATATTTATACTTTAAAGGCTAAATTTGATTTATTGAAGGCTTGAAAATGTTTTGCCTGTTTTTATAACCATTAACAGCTCTTTGCATCACCATCTGGTACAGCTGAAGTTCAGTTATCCAGTCACCTGTACCAGATTTAGTTTTTTCAAGTCTTTTGGTGTTGATATCCAGTTTCTGGCATGTGATGTGGTGCTGTAAAGTGAAACTCAGATGTAACGTGATGCTTCAGGCTGAAACACAATTGTCTCAGTTAAACGTTTTCCAACATGGTCTGCCTTTGGTGAGGAGGAGGAAGAGGAAGAGGAGGGCTCTCAGATTATCAGGCGGTGGTTTAGACTTTTCGTCTTGTGACAGTAACTGTTTATATCAACAGCAACGACTTCAGTCTGGCAGAACTTTTTAGTTTCAGTTTCAGTTTTAGTTTAGTTTTAGTCATTTCTGCTCTATAACCAAAATGTTCTTTCTGGAACTACGGGGATGAGTCAAAACATTAATGCTGCATAAAGAAATGCCAAAAATAAAAGTCGTTAAAAGGAATTTAACAACCGTAGTTATCTTGTTGACTTTAACAGTCGTGTTTCTTACACTTTTATTTTTTTATCTTTGTCAAGTCAGTGATTTTCAGTAAACGATGATGATCTTTAAACTCATTCTGAAACTTGAAGGAAATGGCCAATGCAGGCAAGGACACCAACGGCTCCCAGTTCTTCATCACCACAGTTCAGACTCCATGGCTGGCTGGAAAAACTGGGCATGGATGTGGTGACCAAGACAGAGAACACAAAGACAGATGGCCGGGACAAACCTCTTAAAGACGTCACCATCCACGACTGTAGCAGAATTGAGGTGGAGAAGACGTTTGCGGTTGCCAAGGAGTAGAGCACTGCTGTAGGGGGAGCGATATGGGGTAGGAAGGGGACAAAAAAAAAAAAAAATTGGACATGGTAGGGCGGTAGGCCACCCTGAATTATCACTAAACCTCCTGTGGTCCTGGGGAACTGGCTGCTATGTTAATGCACCAGAAAAAACCATTTAGCACAATCATGGCGTCTCTCTGGGTTCATTTATAGCGGTAAGCATTCCAAGGTGCACTTAACTGTTCGTTGTTGGGATATTTTGTGAAAAAAAAAGAAATCTTCAATAAAGGTTTCAAATTTTTGTTTAATAAAAAAAACTTGAAGAAAAAACTGAAGCTTCAGCTGGAGCAGCTTGTCAGTCTTCCTCCCTTGGATGTTTTCGACATCGGCTTCTGGTTAATCAAACATCTGTCTCCAACTAACCTGTTGTTAATCTGATGGAAACTGCAGCTAAAACTCAGCCTGAGAGGCTGACGGAGGTGAAGATGTTCACTACTGAGCAGCCGGACTTTCACCCAGGAGACTGTTGTCCCTGTCTTGTCTCAGATTGCTTCTTATGGACTTTTTCTTGTTGCTTTGGGAACAACTTGATGTTTTTATGTTTTGAGGAAACACAAAGGTTTTACACACACTGATCCCTGAGAACTGGACATTGTGGATGTGCATCGACGAGATCAGCAGGTCATCCGGAAAAACTGGACGTGTCAGAGTTTGGACAAGGTGGCATTTGCGTATGGATCCAGTTGTGTGTCCTGTGGAGTGTGTGTGGTGGCTGAGTCAAGCCCACCTGATGCTCCCTGAACATGACAAGTTTCTTCTTCTTTGATCTTGGCTTTCGTGTCGTCTTTTATTAGACAGCAGCAGCAGTCGGCACTCCGCCGGGACTTCCTCCACCCTCAGCAGAGGCGCACCACATTTCATCAAAGACGCCTTGGTGCCGCTCCACTTAGGGAACGGGGACTCGTGGAACTAATGTCAGGTAATTAGCCATTTCTGCGGGGGCATTTTCAGCCGGCGCTCCAGAAAATAATAACTTCTCAGGTGGGGGCCCTATTTCTTTGAGGCACTCCTGTTCCGCTCGGCTCTAATCACGGGGAGGTAATTATTCGCTGATTAACATGCTGGATTTGGGAGGATGTTCAGTCCAGGGTTCCCGGAGGAGGAGGCATGAGAGAGAAGAGAAGGTTACCTGCAGCTCTGAGGACACCTGGCAGGAAGACGATCTGTGACCGATGACATCAGTGTCGTGACCTCATTCCTCAGTGACGTATCTTTGAGCCAAAGTCCCCACAAATGTGGACTAATCTGCCACGGAAATTAGTACTAGTAATAGTACTCCGGCATGTCCAAAGACATGCATGTTAGGTTATCGGTCCCTCTAAATTCTCCCTACGAGTGAGCGTGAATGGTTGTTTGTCTCTCTCTGTGTTGGTCCTGCGATGGACTGGTGACCTGTCCAGAGTGAACCCTGCTAAAAAGCTGGGATAGACTCCAGCTTCCCTGCAACCCATAATGGACAAAACGGTACAGATAATGAATGTTTTTCCCCCCCCCCCCCTCTCTCTCTCTCTCTCTCTATA